>JAQGFW010003008.1:0-10654 GCA_030463445.1 Euplotes aediculatus
CTTGTAAATTTAAATTGAAATAGCCATTCATTAAACTTATTGATTTTTTTTTAAATTTAATTTCCCTAGTTTTCGTATTAAGATTAGTTAAAATTAAAATGACTCTTATAAAAATGTTCAATTTTAGCTATATTTAAATTTGTAAAATAGTCTAAATAATACATCTGGAAAATATAAAATAATACCATAATTGAAAGATTCTAAAGAATTGCAAATTATAAAACCAACCAAAAAAATAGTGCAAACCCTAATTATAATTGCATTTGAAATCGTAATAACTTGATTTGTTATTCTATTCCACAAACTTCCATTCAACCCAATTGCCTTTTCTAGCAATTGCTCCATTAGATGCGTATTCTGTTCCAGGTCCGTTCGGTTTATCATTTTTCCATTCTCCTGTCCATTTTGATCCATTAGTAGCGAATATAGTTCCTTGTCCATTTCTGTGATCATCTTTCCACTCCCCTATATATCATTCCCCGCTTGCCCAGTAAAAAGTCCCTTGTCCATTCTTCTTATTATCTCTGAACTCTCCCTCATACCTGTCTCCGTTTACCAAGTACCCGATACCTGTTCCATCAAAACAATCATTCTTGAACTCTCCTTCATATCTATTTCCGTCTGCAGTGTGATAAATTCCATCTCCATGTCTCTTGCCATCTTTGAGATCTCCAATGTAGTAGCTTCCTGAATTGAAGATACAGTGAATTAATGAAAGAGAGGATCTGTTGTGATGGACCAAGCACATATCGTTCAGTGCACCAGTCTGATGCATTCATATATAGAATTCAACAAGAATTGACCTCGCGTGGAAAAGAAAGTGTTTAACTGCACGAATTTAGACGAGTCAATTTTTATTTTGCTTTTGAAAAAATTCAAAAGGATTTCAAAAATTAAAAGATTTAAAGGAAAATACACTCGATTCTTTCGAGCAATTATTATTTGTCACCAGATGAAGAGGAAGAAGAAAGCGAAGATTAGACTCAATACAGCAAGAATTGAACACTAAAATCGATTTAACAAGCGAGAATGTAAATAATCTTTGTAACAACATAAAGTGTTTATGCAATAGTCACACTCCATCTATTTTAATGCGGATGATTCTTTTGGACTTACAAAAACAAAAAAAAAGTAAAGCTTTGTAACAGTTAAATACAGTTAGAACAGTATATCATAATTCCACAAATATCACAGTAAACAAAGATTTCTATTGCCTATTTATTTTATTTTTCAGACTTGAATAAAATAAAAAGTAGCAAATATTGTGATGAGAAGATTTATCATAATACATGGATTTCAAATTAGAAATTTAGCAAAGTTAATCAATTACTTTTATTCACTGTTTTTAATAATACTACATTCACTCTTTAAATCTAGAGTATTTTGTAGCATTATAAAAATATCTATAAAATCCAAATGAGCACGAATTTTAATAAAGTCAAATTTCGTATTTTCAATTTAAAATTGTTGAAAATAGAAATAATTGAGAATCCATTAAAATCTATCGTTAAAAATACTTTCTTGAATAATAATATAAATCGTTTATTCTGATAAGAAAATCTCAATATTTATGGAGCTTTAAAATGTGTATAAAATGATAAGAATTAATCTTTTTTATTAAGTAGTTAAATACAAATGGCTTATTTAAGCGACTTCAGGATTTATTTTTACTCAATAAAAAATGATTTGATATTTTACAAGGTCTATAAGACCTTAATTACTTATAATAAAAAGCAAATGATATCTTAGAGTCCCAATTAAAAGTAGGGATATTAAAATAAAGATAAATAAATGTTATTATTGATTTAATTAAATAAAGAAAATTAAAAGTGTTTTCAAATTAGTCTCTTCAAGTAACATTTGTACAAATCGAAAACTAAAATTGGATTGTGAGACTAGCTTCTCTAGGTACCTAATTTGAACGTTGTAAAATAATCTTTGCTCTTTATTGTCTAATATCTTTGTTTGTCCATATAACTATTTATTCCTCTATATTAAATTGATAGTTTTAATTATTTTTATTTAATTTTTATGTTACTTCAGATAATGATGAAATGTTTTCGAAAAAATATTTAATAGATATATAAAAGTTGAATTGTCTAAAGTTATTTTTTCATACTCTATCTTTTATTTATTTGCCTAAAACTTAAAATAAGCACCATTTGAGAAGTATTTAGTGAACTAAGCAAGAATTTGAGAGATCATTAAAAAATCAAATTAAACTTGTGCTAAAGTACAATTACATATAAATTCTTAGAACTTAGTTTGTTTTTATTGAGTGATTATCAAGGAGATGCTTCTTAAATTATTTAAAGATTATCAGCAAAAATATTAATATAAGTTTATATTTTTAAGAATGTTATAAAAGATAAATTATTGTTCGCTTATTTATTCACTTACATAACATACTAAGAATCAATTTAAGCTTAAATGTAATACTTTATTTGATATTTTAATCTTTTATTATTAGTTATTCAAGCTTAAAAATAAGAATTATTAGCATTTTTTTTAATTAAAGCAACATTTTTTTAAAATTAAATGCAACATAAGTTTCAATAAAATGTGTATACCATTTTTTCGTAAAAATGAAGTCATATTAAAAAATTTATCTCGCTTTTTCTAAGAGCTTTCTCTGCTTTGTTTGCCCTTAGTAGATCAGAAATCGCTCTATAGTTTGTCTAATCTCAAAAGCATAAACAGAGCAGAAGCTTTGAAAAATGCAAAATAGACTTTTAAAAGAAATGTGCAAATAAAAAGTATATTTTTACGAAGAAATGGTACCTTAAACATATTTATTTCATTGTTCAAACAATAAAAATTGTTTGCAGTGAATTAATGAATATAAACAAATAATTTAAATTATATTTATTTTATTTTTGCTTATTGTTTTGAGGTTATAAGAAATTTATTATAAAATTGTTTAATATTACTTCAAACATTTTGACATAGTGAGCATAATAAATATACTTATTTACATTTTTATAAAATTAATCATTATTCAATATAAGTTATCTTGATCTGCTGTAATTTTCCCTTTCCCTTCTCTTTTATCATTCTTCCATAATCCCTCATACATATTTCCATTATTAAATACCTCTATTCCAATACCTTCTCTAAGAGCTGTTCCTGCTCTTAGTTGACCCAAATAAACTCACTCATCATTATTTTCATCATCTCCATATATACATTCACTAATGTGTTCGAGAGTGATGTCTGATTGGTTGATTTGAAATTGGCCCAGTGTTTGGTACACTTCTGTTGTCTTAGCGAAGATGCTCCTAAACAAAAGTCAGGTTGCGAAACTTCTTCGAATGTAAGCATGTTTTCGAAGCACATAATGAGACATCAAATATGTAGGTTGCATGAAATGAATAAGTAGCAATTTATATTTTATTTGAGCTTCTCTCTTTCGAATTAATAATTTACAAACTTGATTTAAACAATCAATATGTCTTTAACAACGGTGATATTTGAAGAATGCATTATTTTAAAGAATTGGCATTCATAGATAATATTGAATGCTCATTGGTTTGATCACCATTTGGTTATTCATTATCTGATAGATTTACAATTTTTCAGATTTAAGCTTGAAATTTAAGTTAGGTAAATTAAAACTAAAATACAATTTAAAATTCAATATTCAGATGAAAAGTTAAATATTCTTTTAAATTAAAGTCTATTTTATTTTTTAAGATTTTAAAATAAAAGTTAAATATGTGAACATCAGATACTCAGATATTTTGTTGATAATATAATAAATAGTATTATTTTCAATTCAGTAAAAAGATATTTATGTTTATTTAATTTTATAAAGCAAGAATAATTATATTCAAAAACAAATAAAAATTTAAAACCATCTGTTTGAATGTAGCATTAATTTGATAAGCAATACGCATTTAAATATTAAAAAATTATGAGGCTAGTAAATAAATTAGATAAAAAATTTTCAATAAGATTTTGAAATCAGAGATAGTTTAAAGCGTTAAGTTTGCTGCAATTTAATATTTATTTTAATTATTTTTATAAATTAATCATTTAAATAAATCATAATTTATTTAATTAAAATCAATGTTTTTTTTGTTAATTAATAGTTATATTAATATACAAAATTCTCAATTAATTTTTATATCAACAATCTTTTAATAATATTTTTAAAGTCTTATAAAATTAGCTTTTGAAGAATTAAAAACCTCAAAAAATTATTGGATAATATAATAAGGAGATTTATTTCAAATTTTAGAGAAATTGTAATTTCTTATAATTCTATTGTTTAAGTAAAAAATAAAAATTAGGTATATTTAAATTTATTTGTTGTTAATAAAATATAAACTTATACTTCAAAAAGTAAAAGTACTTTGAGAAATTATTTTTATTGTTTATATTTTTTTATTTCCAAATGTGGCTATTGTTTTATGAAGCATTAAATTCAAATTTTATAAACTTTGAAATATATAACGAGCATAAGCGATTATGAATTAATATTATAAGAAGCTGTCCTATTTACGTAAACATACTCTAACTAATAAATCCGTATACAGGGAGATAAGTAAAGAAAAAACAAATGCAAAGAGGCAAGTAATAATTTTTGAGAAAAATTGGAACTCTCATTGTACATAGCTCTAGATATTTACTACCTCTTTACCAATTAATAAATAAAATGATAAAACTCATGATTGGAATGATAAGCTATAGGAAAGAGTATATCAAAATGCCGATGGTAGCAAAAAGAAATAATCAACGCATGTAACTCAGTTGATTATCTTTAATGTTTATATAAACTATATGAGCTAAATTCATTACTTGTGATAGGACATATTCAGGATTGTCAAAGTTCCCTGGAAATTAATAAATCAGAAGTGATTTTAATTACTAAATCAACAGATTTGTTATAGTTTCTGATAATTGTTACTTTAAAGGGGAAATATACATGTTCAAACTCTGACATAAATATTCAATATTGGAGTAATGGAAAGTATGATAAAGGTAAGTGCAGTAGTATTAATATTTTGCAATGATCCTTTATATTTTATTACACAAGAGAAACTACGCAACTATACTGAGAAGTAAATCTGTTTGTTAGTTATATTACAATATTAGCTTTATGATAATACTTACTTAAGCTTTTCATTGTCTATCTTAAATTTTTTTGAATAAAACTCAATATCTCTGAATCAAATTTTTTCTATAGACATCAAAATAAATCTTAGTTAATTTACTTTTAAAAAGAGAAATTTGAATTCATTCAAAATATTGAGTATTTAAACTCAAATATACACTCAGGTTAAAACAATTCATTATAAATTTAAAATTAAATCGAATAAAATTACTGACGAGTATTTAACTAAATTATTAAATGTTTTATATCAATTTCTCGTATTGAAAGTATCATGATTATTTAATAATTGACAGAAATCTCAATCTATTTAAACATTAAATGTCTAAATTGCATATCGATAACTTATAATTGATAAATCTCCGTATACATTAATCAAAATATAATACTTCAGTAAATACTTTCTCTTTATATTATGTGGACTGCTTTAAGTTTTCGTATTCATTCTATTAAGCATATTTGAAATTCATAAAAAATATTAAATTTTGAATGCATAAACACTAATATATTTGGAAGAAAAATGTAAAATTTTAAGCAAGAAATATATTCACAAAATAGTTACTATTTAGCATGATAATTATAGATTTCATATTTGTATTTTTTTAATAATTTATTAATAAAATAAATAAATAAAAACTTTGTTTAATTATTTAATAACTTCTTTACGATTTTGATTGTTTATATAAAATAAGATAGCAATCACTTATAATTTTCAATCAATTTAAAAATAATATATTGAATTACTGTATTTTATTTTTGTTTCTTAGCTTTATTTTATTATATTTATTGCTTTTATTATTATCTATTATGAATTCGAATGACCTATAAATTTTAGTTACCAATATAATAATATTTTCTTAAAATTTGAGACACTTATCTGTTTATTCAGACTACTTAATTAACAATCTTTGGTTTTGGTCTTCATTTCAAAAGATAAATTAAAGAATCGATTTAATATTTCTGTTCAGTGAAAACAAATTAAAAAATATATATTCGCTTAATATAAATCTTATTGTTATTCATAAATTAATCTTTTGAACTGACACTACCAATGGAAGATCTATTTAACAATTCCAAAACTAAATTTTAAAAATATAAGTGATTCCTATATTTCAAATTTTCAACTTTTACATTCTAAAGATTTTAGTATATTTTCTGTAATTGCTGATAAATCAAGCTCAAATAATTTAATATCAATCTACTTATGAAGAAAAATTAAGAAAAGAGAACATAACCATTTTAATTCAATATGTAAAGACGATAAAATAAATTTTCAATAAAAAAAACTTTATTGAAATATTTTTGTTTTATTAAATTCATTCAAAAAATTCTAGAAAATATTAATAGAAAGAGGAAAATATAATCCTCCTTTTGTCTTTACAAAATGATCTGAAGCATTAGAATAAAAGTAGTTTAAAACTATAAATAAGTGTTCATCCTGAATTAATAATCAAATCTTTAGTTCAATTTATTTTTCTCTTATAAATTCTAAATAAAAAAAATCTTTAATATTAATTTTTGAACTAACAAATTGACAATTACTATCACAATATATTATATTTTATAAAGAAATAGTAAATGCTTATACATTTGTTTGATTCTCAAGGATAACTACACTTCTTATATAAGCATTAATAAGTTATTTCAAAATTTGATTAATTTTAAATCATTTAAGATTAATAGGTCTCGATTATCTGATACTCAAGCTTCGAGAGAATAAAATGAAACTTAAAGCACGCGTCATAGATTAAACTTTTATTTTTCTGAGGAAGTACTTCGATTAATACCTGAAAAGCATAAGCAGTTTTTATTACTTTAATAAACTATAATGAGGTTTGCTCACTAATTTAACAATAAATATTAGAATTTTGATAAATAAATATCATTTTCTATGTATACTAGTTTTATAATTTAACGTTTGACAATGAGTAAGTTAGAATATTATCACTATATAATTTAATACATTCGAACTGATTTCAAAAATAAATATAGATGCAGTTATCTTACTAATTATTTGTTCTTTTTTTTCTCTTTCGATTCTCTTTTTCTCTCTTTCGATTCTCATTTCTTCCTCCAGTCTTTCATTGTACAGTTTTTGGTATTCGTCGATTTTTTGTTGAAACATATGTTGCACCAATTTGATGCTTGAGACTAACTCCTGCGCACTCTATACAAATTTTAAACTTAAATCTGATAGTGGTAGCATAGGCTTAGTTCAATTCAATAGTTAACTAGATTGATCTAAGATTTTAATTTTAGTATAGGATACAAATTGATTTTTTAAAATAGCACAAAAGTTTTAAACGAACTTCATATTTTAATTCATCGGCAAACAGTCAGCTTGATTTAAAATGGCATATAGGCTTAAATTTTATTGAAAAATCAACATATGTTGTATATTCATATTTATTACGAATACCCAATAAAAATATTATGTTCCAAATTTTGTAACTTTCTTCATTAATATAATTTAGAGATCCAATTTTTATGATAGAGTCATTTTCATTTATCTGATTCATTTTGTTAACATTTTTACTATCATGTCATGAGTAAATAATGAGGCTCATTCTTTTATTACTCTCTATCTACTTTTCTTTGAAATATTGATGCTATTTCCCTTTCAATGTTGTTATATTTTTGACTTCAAAAAGTTAAAGAGTAGCTCAATAGGCGAATATTCAGGACTATATGGATGTAAAAATACAGTTCTTCATCCAAGTCCATTTAGAAAATCTGTTGTTTTCTTGGAAGTATGGATTGAGCAGTTGTCCATCAATAATATTACTTTTCAAATATCAATATTTTGATCTTCACTTAACCAATTTATTGACTTATACTACATTCCTGAGACGATAAAATTAATAAATATATAACCTCAACCAACTTTTAGTAATTGAAGGAGTCCGTTTATGAAAGATCATGAAAATATTAATTAAAGATGATGCTTTATTTTGCTTTAAGATTTAAAAATAGCCTCAATATATAATAAAAATATTAAGTTCATTCCTCAACTAATAAGCCAAGCCGGAAGGGAAGCCATACTCATAATATTTTATCTTACATTGAAAATATTTATTGTCTCAATATTCAAAGAGCAATAATATAGCTTGAATTGAGAAAGCTATAAGGCTAAATGAAAAATCATTGCGACAAAGATCTAATTCTAATTTTGTTTTTATCTTTGAAGGCAGTTGATCGACTAAATTTGAATCAACTAAATCGATGTTAATCTAACTTAAGAAATAAAGGATCTGAGTTTTACTTTGCTTTAAAAATAAATTTGAAAACTACTTGCAGTTTGAATTTTTATATGATAGCATCTTAAATTTGAGTAATTGGCTAGGAATTATCTATTTAAGGTAAGTTTCAAAGTATTTAAGTTGAGTTTCAAAAATCTGCTTCAAAGTCTAAAAATTATATAAATTAATGCTAAAATAGACACAAGGAGATTTATCTCTAAAATTCTAAATCAAGGAGATCTCACTTAATTTGAAGCAGAGAGTTGGAATTATTTTAATTGAGACTATACAATAAGATCGGAGTTAACCTTTGATACCTTATTATAATTTAAAGGCAACTATGATCAACTTTTAAGTCTATTGTTGCCTCAATTTGAGCCAAAGGAAAGCAATAATAGTAAACATTGTGAAATTGAGACTATGATCTAACTATATTGTAATTTTACTAAAACTATGCTCTTTACTTTTATGATTAATAAACTTTTATAAAACTATGTTTTTTACACTTTTGATTAGAAATCGAAGCTTATAAATTATAATGTAGGTTTAGGTAAAAATATGTAAATAAGTCTAAGCAATTTGAATAAACTTAGTGTTTATGATTTAATAACATTATTGTTTATTACGATTTTATCTATAGTTGATCATTTACCAATATTTTGAAAATTTTATTTTAAATGATAGCTGGCATTTTTAATAAAAAATCTAAATAAAATTTAATAATCAACATTTTAAACAAACTTTACAATTAAATTTTAAATGAATAGTACCCTATTTAAAAAAATAGACTCTTTATGTACTATTTAAATCAACTAATGATGTGAATTACTGATTTAAGGATATAAGTAATATTTCTATTTAGCTTTAAAATCTAAATAAGAAAATTTTTGCTGAGCAGATTTTTTTATTTATGCTTTTATACTTATTAAGACATAAAAGTTTTGAACTTATTTTTGATTATTAAGACTAAACTAATAAGTATTTTATAAGTTATTTAGGCTTAATTTTCTTTTAGAATATGATCTTTTGAGCTGAGAATTTAATTGTTTGATCGAACTCAAAATTTAAATTTGATTTAAATTTTTTTAAATCTCTAAAGCATAAAACAAAAGAAACTATCAAACTAAGCATACATTTTTATTATTAATATACTGGTAAATATAATTTACAAATGTAAAGTGAAGTTTGCAAACTTCACTCTCTTTAAATACTTTGAATATTTTGACTTGAAATCTGCCACGTTAATAAAAATATTTAATAATACTAAGCAAAAGTGAATCGAATCAATCATTTCAATTTTTAAATGAAAATTTGAATTGTTGGCAAGCCTGAAATCTTTGAATCTGAATTTTAAATTAGCAATCTCTGCTCAATTAAACAATAAATGTATATCTCGATATTTTTTGAAAAGAAGATGCATATTAAAATTTAAAGCAATGTGTACAGAAGAAGACAAATAATAATAAGTTCCTTGTAAAAAAATGAATCAAAAAGTATCTGAATAACTTACATATAAATCAGATCTACTGAGTGAAATTATTTTTTAGAAACAATTAGATAGTAAAAATATTAAAGCTAATAAAAGAAAGTTTATAGTAAACACTTGAGTATTTTTAGACTCGAAGCTGAATGGTTTATTTAAATTATCTTTGTTTTAATTTCTGAAAGACCTCAAAATTAGTTGTAAAGGGATCGAAGTTTTAATAATCTACAAAATCCATACTATTGAGAAACAAAAACACATTCAAATACTTTGATTTCAATATGACTAACATCTCAAAACTATGAAAATATTTGAATATATATCAATTTTGTTCTTATGATCAAAAAATTTTGATTAATAAGTTCAATAATGATCGTAAAAATAACTTTAAATATCGATATAGTGAACTTGGCAGAATAGAGATATATTAAATTAAAGAAGAATATATATTTAGATAAATTAGTTATCAAGTTACTATTCATTCAGTTTAATTCTATAGATAACTATCAATTTAATTTTACCTTTTGATTTGTCTCAGCGTATTCGAAAGTCTTCTTTATTTTTTCCTGGAATCTTTCTATTCAAAGTTTTGATTGAAAAGATATATCAATCATTTTGTAAGTTTTTGCATATATTTCATCTGGGACCTCTGGATATGAGTTGAATTTTGATTCTTCATCAAGCTCAGTATATTTATTTGCGTTATCCAAGACATATATCAATAATTCTATTTGTTGTCCCAAAGAAGTATCAAAAATTAATAATAACATCTCATAAATTTTTTCTGAGCATTTTGCGCAGTCATCTTGAATGGATGAA
>JAQGFW010003028.1:0-14647 GCA_030463445.1 Euplotes aediculatus
CCCCAAAACCCCAAAACCCCAAAACCCCAAAACCCCAAAACCCCAAAACCCCAAATCGAAAATGAAGATTGAATTTTAGATTTTTTACAATTAAATTGTGCAATTCGTAATAAAAATGTAACTAATTCCAAGAGAAGCAGACACATTATCACATCTAAATCTGAGTTTAGTATGGCGAATCAAAACTACTTGCCCTTGTTTCCCTTTTGCTCTAAAGCAGACTCGTACTTATAAATCCAAAGATTTATGGATATTGAGTACAAGAAAAACATAATAATAAGCATGATAAATGATTTAGGGTTTGAACTCTGGTCTATAAATATATTGTTCCATAAAAGCTGCAGCAAGACCAAGATAAACCAGCAGTTTGTTATTATTATCGAGTTTGCTGAATATATCCATTTTAGTACAGATTCTTTCTTTGAGAACAGAAGTGAAAATATTATTCCAACATGAATCAAAATTACTGATAATAGCAAAGAAAGATAAACGCCTGTTGATTCAATCAAAAACATCAGTGACAATATAATCGATTTTAGTGCTGTTAATAAGGTAAATGTAAGCGGGTTAACTTTGTCGACTTCAAATAAGAACTTTGGTGTAAATATGCTTGCTTGCTTCAGAAGTAAGTAAATAGATATTCCAGTAAACAGCACAAGGGATAGAGATCAATGGAAAGGATGTCTTATTAGGTTTAGCATATCTTCAGCTAAATTTACAATCAGAAATGTAAGCAACAAATGTACAAATATCCATACCAATTTATTTAAGGTAATCATATTTTTGATTAAATTATTAATAATTTGTAACATCTTAAATTTACTTTCAAGTTTCTTGAAGAAATAGATAAATAAAGCTCAGACAATCAGCACAGCAATCAAGTTAAAATAATTCAAAACTGTTGTTTGACAGTAAAACTGAATTGACATCATTCTATCTGATTCTGTTGTTCACATCGCGAGGCTCATGAGCTTAGAAACAGTTAAAAATCTTAAGTCAAACTTTGCAAATTGGAACCATGATGTGAAGTTAATTAGGTTTTGGCTAACATTTTGTGAAGAGTGAATACAAAAAATTATAATTTGAGCAAATTCAAACAAATATAGAAAACTCATTCCAAAAATAAATGCAAATAAAATGCTGAGGATAAGTAAAAACATTACAATAATTCCACAAATATCATAAAAACTGCTAGCTGAACGTTGGAAAAATTGTGTATTTAAAAGTCAAGCTCCGCTTGAAATATCAAGCAAGTAATTTTGAGTTCACTCGGATCAGTCTGATTGTAGTTCAGATGTACACTTGATGCAATCTTTAGAGGCACATTTCTTGATAAAAATATCAACTAAGATCTCAGCTGAATTATTATATAAATTTGTCGCAGTAATCGATAATGATCACGAATTTGGGAATTTGCTTGAAATAAATAAAAATAATTCCTTTTTAACATCATAATTCATCAAATAACTTTCTATGTTCGTGCGGACTTGTCAATGGACAATTATAACAAACAAATCATAAACCGTATTTGAATGGAATAAATCGTCAGGAATTTTAAATAGCTTTTTCTCTCCAATAAATGCAGTGAGCGGTCCAAACGAATTGCTTACTGTTATTTTACTTGAGTTTTCGACTTCGATTATGATATAAAAGCTTTTTGAATATGAAATATTTCCTCAAGAATCTAATGACTTTAGTCTTACACACTGATTAGGAGTTGGCATAAAGTTTGAGTCTACAATAAATTTGCTGTTGGCTGCATCTAATTTAATCCAAGAAATTGCTTCGGATTTCAAGCAATCAACAGCAACAGCTTTAAAATTACCAGAAAGTGAGTAATTCAGCTCATTTGTTTTATTAGTATAAACTGTATAATTGCTTAGACTCTCAAATGAAGGAGAAGACAAAGGCTGAATAGCAACTGTTTGGATGTATTCGGTCCACGCTTTCTGTTCGTTGGTAATTCTTACTGTTATGTTCATGATTTCAGGTATGTCGAAGCTCAAGTCAGAAGTCAACAAAGTCAATGAGTTATCTGAGTTCAGCTTAATCCAGTTCGGAGTTAATTGGCTAAGACCAACTGTTCAGTTCAACCCACTTGAATCAATAATTCTCGGCAAATTTATGCGAAAGTCTGTTCATCTATTCGCATTCAGTAGTTTGAGCTGCTCGCTGAATACTGGAGGTTCGACAGCAAACAAATTGATTTGAAAAGTAATGCTCTTAAAATCAGAATCATCTTGATGGTAAATGTCTGTATAGTTCAGCACAAAATCAACTGGACCATCTGATACATCGTTTGCTTGCAAAATAATATTGTAATCATTTGTTGAATTCGCAGCCTTTTGAACAAATGAACTTATTAAGCTATTTTGTTGAGCTTTTATGATGATTCTGTCATTCTCATCATCAATAAATTGAATCAAGAATATATTTATTGACTATACATGCACACTTAGATTGAATTTAACTTTAGTATATTTAAAGATTAAATGGATTTTAAGTTTTATCTAAATTTATTAGAGTTTATTTTAAAATTTATAAAATAAAAAACTATGTTTATTCACGATAGTAAAATATATGAATTAAAAATACTCAAATCTTTATATTAATTGTATGAAATAAAAGTCTTATTCATTTCATAAAATATATAAACATAGATATTAAGGCTAAGTTGATTTAATTTTTTTAATTTTATTTTAAAGAATAATCTAAATAAAAAATAAAAAAATTAAATAATATTAACTTAATTATCCGATTTGTTAAGAATAGTTAAATTAAAAAATAAATAAACTTAATTAAAGGTTAGAATAATAACTACTATAAAATTTTCTAAATAAAAATAATATGTTATTATCATTTTCAGAGTTGAAGTGCAAGCTACAATAAAAACTAAGACCTCAAAACTTACAATTCGATGTTTACATGATAGTAAAATTCAAATAGCTATTTGAGCATTAAGTTTAGCTTAACAACTCATTTTTAATATCTTCAAAAGTAATTATTAATTCTATATTGATAAATTCTTCAGACCTTTATTTAGTCCCATTAAATTTCCACAAAATTTCGCCAGTTGGTTAACAAAATACTTGGATTTTCGTTACTAATTAAAAAACCTCGTAAATTGGAATATTTATTTACATATCAAATTCTATTTAAACATCATTAGCATAGGAAAACTAAAATTACCTATCTCTATAATAAGCAGCGCTCTTAAAATAAAAGAACATTATTTCTAAAAATCGAGATATTTAAATATGCATTTATATGTCTTTTGCTTTCCTCCTAATTCGTATCAAATATGACGATCTACAGGAACCACAGCACTTTTAAAATAAATACGAAGTGAGACAACAATTTGATTAATCGGAAGTTCTATTTTAAATTTAACGTACTTCAAAGGCTTAAAATTCGTTGTCTATAATAAAAACAATAAATAAACTTGTTATTACTTTAGATCTTGAGCGTAAACTTCAAGAGATAACACATCATAAAATAACAACTACTAGATGTGTATCGAATTGTAAATTCTCATTAATTATGTGCATGTTATCTTTTCAGTCAAGATCATTACTTTTTGATGATTTAGAAATATATAAAAGAGGCTATCCAATTACTGGAGTTTTGTAATTTCTGAATAAGTTTATGTTCACATCTCTTCATAAAGATAATTTTAACAGATCTTGATTTCATTCAAAAAGACAGGATTTATAGTTAAATATTAAAAAGGAGTAGTTTACAATTCAAATGTCAAATTTATCTATCACAAATAAAACTGAATTCAATAAATTAAAGAACTAAAATTTGAGTTTCTATACTATTTTTGATCAGAACTATATATATCAAAGTTTAACTTTACTTGTATGTCAAAACTATTTTATTTGATAATGGAAATTCGCTTAGCGATGACTTTATATATACATTGATAACTTTAATCGATAGCAAAACTCCATTGAAATTTAAAGGACTTGTGAATTATAAATCAAAGAACATTAGAGCTTATATGTTCAGTTTAAATTGCAACAATGAATCCTATAGAGCAAGAATATGATATACTAAATTGCTAAATTCTAATTCTAAACAACAGTGATCCTCAGAATTACTAGTATATCCAACTATCCAATTACAAATTTAAGCAATTTCATAAGGAAAATGAGATGATGAACACTTCACTAAAGCATCATTACATTTAAAAATAAAACTGAAAGGAGTGAAGGAGTCTTTTACAATTTTAGTATCTTAATTGATCTAAAATGAAGTTAGTCCTGATTTCTAACTTTACTCTACAAACTAATAAATAGTGGAGATCAAATTAAGGACATGTTAATTCATTTTTCTTTAATAATTTGATAGAATATCAGAAGGCTCACTATATTAGTAATTTTACTGGAGTTAATAGCAAGATTAAATATCGATATATTAAAAAAAGATTCATTAGCAAAACTATTTCTGTTAACGAGAGCGATGAATGTATTTTAGCTGAACAGATATTAACAAATAAAATGTAAGAATAGAGAAATATAAATTAATTGAAACATTATGAAGTAATTATTCATAAACAAAATCAAATCTTTTTGTATTGATTATCATTCAAATTGAAGCCTATCTTTATATTTATGATATTGAAGATGAATAAATAACGTATAGTTAATAAATTCGGCAAGATTGAGAATCTAGAGTAACGAATTTTTGTAAAACATCTCATAAGTGATAATCAAAAATTAAACAAAATCATTGGATTATTATATCAATTAGAAAGAATATAGCAGACATTTATAATAAAATTTCCACTCATGTTCTATCGTTTTTATATGAAAATTTTATCTTGAATGAATGTTAATAGAATAATAAGCAAATCCAAGGTATTATTTTATGGACAATCAAATTATTAACTGCTCTCGAATATATAAGAACTTGCTTAAAAGAGATTAGGAAAATAAGTGTTACTTTCACAGCTATCTAATAAACTAATTTTTTGATATTTTACTCTTTTAACCAATAATATTATCAATTTAAAAGTAAAGAATATAGAATGCCTATAAATTGCACAACAAATACTGAAAATCTATTTTTTTATTTTCATAAAATTTTACTTGAATAAAATTGAAGCCAGTTATAAGGATCATCAAAAAATAGCTTATAAGTTCGATTTAATTTAAAATCAAAATATATTAAGATTTTTTTATCATATAAACCCAAGCTTTTATATAATAAAAAATTATGTATAAACATACCTTCATTTCTCCGACAACAAGATATGAAGATGAGATCCATCCTTTGATGATTCAGTTTTTGTTGATAAATAAGAACTCGGCATGATTTTTTGTTGAATAATCAGTTTTGAAAAAGTCGTTTTCTAGGTAAGGAACTAGCTTTGCTGTGAATAATAACCTATATGCTCATACACAGAATTTAAAAAATGCTCATTTATTCATATCAGATAGCAAATTATATTTTTCCAGTTAATCTAAACTTTTTAAAAAGTGAATAATAATTCAAAATTTATTCTTGTAATTCCTAACTGCTTTAATCATATTAATTCGATGTAGTAATATAATTAATAGATTAATAAATTACAAATTGGTATAAATATTTCCGCATTCTAAACTAATATTTATTTGAGTTATTATTATATAATGAGATTTACTAAAGTCAAATTATATGTTTTTGTGCTTGTTGGCACCAATTCAATCAAATTTTCAATCACTATCCAATTAAAAAATTTTAATTCATGTTTTCTTTTCTTTTGATATTTTCCTTGTTCTGTCTTTTGTCAATCCACATTTTAGTAAATTTAAGAAGAGTGGTCATAGAAAATATACAAACTTGAATATTTGTTTTAACAAGGAAGTATTAAAGCATATGTAATTTTCTAATTTATACTCAAATGATTAATAGTATAAAATACAGTTTACGATATAGAGCTAAACTTAAACTTTAAATAATTAGCTTCAATTAAAATAAAGCTGATTTTATGAAGGCTATATTTCTTGATAACCTTAAAATTTTGTAAACTAGCTATTTTTACTTTTGCTTAGATCGTAAGTTATTTTGAAGTATTTCATATTTGCTTAAAATTTTGCATTTTCAAAAATTACTAGTTTATCTAAATAAAATTTGGACATTGATCTAACCTTCATAAAAAGGATAGCTAAGTCTATGCGAGAAATGCGCTAATTTATTAATAAACAACTTAAAATTAGAATTTAAATAATTTAACTTTATTTAATCAATTATTTATTTGCAGTTAATATAATCATATTAAGCTGTATTGATAATGTATTTGAATTTTGCAAAAGATTCTCTACTTTCTAACAAATTTTGTTTTGTATTTTTTTAAAAGATTTTTAATAAACAAAGCAAATAACACTATAAATTAGATCCTTAATTTTTTATTGAATAAATCAATTCACGAAAGGTATTGAATTCGATATAAATAACTAAGCGTCCCTTGTGTCCGAAATGAGAGGCGGTTTGAATATCAAAGAAAGAGGGCTATTTTCCATCTTCAGATTTGGCTTAAAACATTAAACTATTTGTTATTCTTTTTTAAGGATTTTCATTTATCTGAGATAAATCTGAGATGAATCTAAGAGCTGCAGATAATTAAAAATATATATCCATAGTATTGGCTATAATAAAGAAATTACAACCAATAACAATAACATTTCTTCGCATTCTTGCTAAAATTTCTACCTCTAATTTTTATGCATAAATTATTTTTTAAAGGAATTGAATGTTTAATTTTAACTCTATTAAATTTCTTGATTTGCGGATGTTCAAATATCAATTGTATAATTAGATTTTTAATATCATGTACTGCTCAATAGCATATTCTATTTGATACAGAAAATTATTTTGCAAAGGTGCATATCGCGCCCGGTTGAGAGATCATCCACATCAAAAATTTATAGCTTAATTTTAACTTGTATGCAGTCAAAACAATTTGTGTAACAAAAATAGAAAGTATTATTATTAATTTTTATACTGATTATACCTGTACTGTTTAATGTTTGTCGGAATCAACTTTAGTTTCAAAGTTGCAGTTTTCTTGAAAATATCAACGTTTACCCAATCTGGTGTTGTTTTTATTTCATTCGTATCATTCACTTCAAGAAGGAATAGTGAGTCTGTTCAGTGGATATATGGAATTAATACGATTTCAGATACATTTACATTTGTTCCAACTGGAATTGAAATGCTATCATCCAAACGAAATTTCGGTAAATTAAATTGTCATTTTGTTGCTCTTAAATCAAATTTTGGCCATATTCATTCAGTAATATCTCCAGGGTTGTAATCACTTGCAGCAGCAGATTTATTATAAAATGAGAAGTTATCGTAATAATATATCTTCGGAGTCGCATTTAAAGCGATTGAACCTTCCAAATACGTATTAAATGTATCAATAGAGACTTCACTTAATATGAATATATTACCTATAAAACTAATATTAAGCTTTAGATTTTAACGATTAATAGTAACTCATTAAATCGAATAAAATTATTAAAGATATACGATGATTTATGTGGCCATTATAAATAAGAAGCCAGGTATTCACTTAAATTTTAACAGTTTAGCACAAACATTCGATTTCAATATATTTCTAAATCCTAAATTGCTAATTTTGCTATGTAAATTTAGCTTGCAATGAATCCGATGTAGGGTTAATGATAAAGAAGCTACAGTATTTTAATTTTATGATTGGCTCACTCCAAATCGATTTAATACAGGTGTTCTATTGGCAAGCATGTCTTGACATTTTGCACATGTCCTGAAAGCAAAGTGGATATAAAAGAGTTACAAAATTATTGCATATTTTTTCAAGCTACTTTATCTAAAATATTTTTTGAAATGGTTTTATTACTTTTTATATCATATACTAAAAATTTAATACTAATTAGCAAGGCTAAATAGAAAAATACAGATGGACAAAAGCAACAAAATATAAGCAACACAATTGAAAGCAATAGCAATAATTCCAATCAATTGCGAAGTTTTACTATCGCTTTCATTGAGTTGGCAAGACTAGGAAAACATAAAGACGAAGTAAAAAAGATTGCTCCTCTCAGAATATATTTTTTGTCTCTAGTTAAAGAGAAAATGAAGCTGAAAATTAATACTTCAACTTAAAAAAATTATTTGAAAAACTATTTCATCAAAATGTTTTAAAATAATACTCAAGATTTGTGTTTCTGAATGATAAATTAATATAAGATTTCTATAAAACTGCGCTTACTTATAAATTTATAGCTATCAAGATTGACAACTCTCCAATATTATTAATTTTATTCAAAAACATACTAATATTTTGAGAGAATTTATCTTCAAAATATATTTAAAAGCAAATATGCTATTTATAGCAAAAGTTTCCAGTAAATAACCAAAATATGTTAAGAGTGGTTTTCATTTCTAGGAGATGAGCTATAATATTTAATGATTCTTAACACTTTTATATTTCTGATGCTCATAAAACTTATGCATATAATTCACAATATGGAATGAAAATAAATTCTTTGTATTTTGAATTAATGAAATAAAACTAATATTTATATCTAATAACAAAAAAAGAGAATACCATTTAGCAGTCAGATAAATAAAAAAGATCAATATTTTGAATTATAAAATATTGATACAAACGAGAATAAATACAAATCCTAATATAATGTTCAAAGAAAATTTTTTTACAAAGAAATAAACTCAACAAAAAGGCAAATAAGTTTATTTTTAAAAAGTATCATTAAAACCAAAAAATTTTAAATGTGAAGATTTTTAATAAAATTTAATAACTTTATAAAGTGAATGAGCTTTTAAGAAAACAACAGTTTTTATATAGTAAATCAATTTATATAATAAATTCAAAGGCTTCAAACAGCAATTAATTTAGTGAAATAAGAAAAACTTAACATTTTTATCATTAAATAACAATTATTTTGAACTAATAATAAGTATAAACATAATGTATTTAATTTTTTATGAAATGCTAATCAATTGATTTTGAATCCACTTTATGCCCATAATATTTAACTGAAATTAAATGCTTATATCTTATAAATATAATTTAAATATTTTGCTATTTGATTTAGTTGAAACAAAAACTAAATATATCTGAAAATTCTTTTTTCTGCCAGTTGTATTTAAAAGAAAAATTGATGTTTATAATAAAATATTTTTATAAGGAAATTTCTTTTAAACTTTTAATAGTGACATATTCTTTATACGCTTCTATCCGAGAAATATTAAAAAATTCAAATGATATGTAATAATACTTCATTTGTTTAAGTCTGCAACATATGTAAATTAGAATTAATAAAATATAGTTTTTTGTAAATAATGACCATCTCTATTTCTATTTCCTTTATTATTTAAAAATGAATTATCAGCAACACTCAAGATGTAAATATTAATGCAGTTCAAAAATACGACTTAGCCATTAAAATTCCAAATTAGAGAAGAAGTGTATTGATTACTAACTTTAACAAACTATCGTAAACTCAATAGTATTACTAAAAAAATAATTTTGAAAACTTGTGAGAGTTTCAACAAACGGACCAATCAGCTTTGAATCCACTAATTCGTGAAAACAAAAAATGTGGGAGTAATAAAATTTTCGACGATTTTGTAAATTTATTTCTATTAAAAGTTCAAAATAATACTTTAATAATATAAAAACAAAGTTTTCTAGATATTAGCAAAATAATTTAAAATCCTTAATGTCAATTTTGTTTTGGTATGAAAATTGAAGAAAACATAGATTTTACATTTTAGAGTGATTAATCAACGATTTTAACTGTATATTGTATCAAAAGATTATACAGAATAACAGATTGTTTCGACTTGAATATTGCATAAATAACATTTAATGCTTTAAATCTAATAAATATTTTGGCTTACTATAGTCTTTAATCTTCTCAAAATCTATGCAGGTAAACGTGTTGATGTTTGAATCTATTTTCAAGATGACAGTATCAAAGCTGTAAAAATTGATTATTTCATCCTTAGTTCTATCGCTAATTGCAATATAGTAATTCCCATCATTAGTATTTGTTATGGCAGCAGAAACATCAAAAGATTCAAGAGTCTTCCAATTAATATTATGTAAAGTTAATTGATAATTCAAATTATCGTCAAAAGTAAATGATAATAAATATTTAAAATTTCGAAATATAATTTGGTTTTGATTGTTGGTCGTCCTCTTTCCAAAGAATAAACTTATTTGCTCTAGTATATAAGCCTTTTGTAGCTTCAAAGAACTTTTTTCATAGATTAAAAAGTAGGAATAATAGTATCTATTTTCATTTATTACTGCATAAATATGAGAAATTGATATATAGAATATATTTAATAATCTAATATTTTTGTAAGCCACTTCAGAATAGATTCATTTAGAGTTTATGTAAAAGCCTGAATATATATCAAGAACTGCTGCACAATAATAATTAAAAGAAGTAGTGATTCCTGTGTAAATATAGTCCTCATCAGCAATCATTTGGCTATACAAATCGTTTCCTCCAAAGTAATCAAATGTTGTTCCCCAAACTATATCTCTGTTTGAGTTTAGTTTAAAGTAGCTAAAGTCATAGTTGAAAGGAGTAGAGCCTGCAAAATCACTTGAATTGCTCATAATTCTTGCGCAAAGAATAACGCTTCCACCCGGAGTCAAAAGAAACTCAAACACCTCCAGAATATATCCGCTTGAAGCATCGTTGAGGTTATTGTTCATTACATAAAATGCACCAACTACCTCTCCGTTTGAGTCAACTTTGGCGATGACTGATGGGGTTGATATTGGCTGTGCTGAAGAGGGGACCAGTAAAGTCCATACAATTTCATTGAGCATTATAGTTCGACGATTTAAAAGCACCACGCCATTGTAAGTAGTTTCTGAAAGTTTCGCCCATAAAGTTTTTCCTTCAGTTGCATCAATTTTTACTAGAACAGTATTAGGGCTAAAAATTTGATCAGCATAATTGGAATTAATGATATCTGTATAGTATGTCAAAAGAATATCTCCATTCCGATATAAGTTGATGTCTCTAACTCTGGTATCGTTTAAGTAGCAAAAGCTTCAGCCTATTGGAAGTCTTCCATCGTTTCCTGTGTTCAGTAGTTCCCGTGAATCACTGGCAGGAAACTGTTTGAGCATGTAGATCACTTTGCAATCTCTATCAAGCAAAGTCATATCAGTAGAATCATCTTATTTTTGGAGTCTGTATTTAAAGATTAGAATAGATTGGCGCGCCGATGTAATTTAAGCAAATTAAAAATCTGATTGCAACAGTTGTCAGCGTAATTATAGTTAAAGTCTTCAAAGCACAATCAAAATTCTAATAAATGCTAGGCTGAGCTACTCAGGTGATGTTTATTATTCAATGTTTGTTTAAGTCTCGTACAACAATAACATTAATATTCAATTGCTTAAGTCTTGAGATATTCGGAATTAGCCAAATCAAAGTTTCTAATTTAAAATTGTTATCTTTGAAGAATAATAAATACAAGATGTTAATCATTATTAAATTTAATTATAGTTTTAAAGCAAAAAGTTATTACTTTTAATTAAAATGAAATCAACTCATAGATTTCAAAGAATCCTCTCTAATATTTACAATGATTAAACTTTACTTTTATATTCCTTTGCTGACATATTCGATTAAGTATGCTAATATGAGGCAATAGGATTATTAAAGGATACATTTATTTCTAATATTGTTGTGAAAAAATAGGAATAACAGCCAAGCAGTCATCATATCTCAAATCCTTTTATATGAAATTTTCTAACTTAAAGTCGAACTGAGATTAGAAAGAGAAACTAAGGTTTAACAAATATCATGAGGAATAATTGCAGTTAGTAAGCATTAACTACCTCCTAATAGTTATTTCAATTAAGAACTAATAATAATAATTAAAATTTCAAAATATAATACACTCTACAAAGTTATAAGAATTTATATACAGGTCGAAGCTAAAAAAGTAAAGAAAACCTAGAAAATTAAGAAAGCATTTAGAAATAAATAATAAAGTAAATACGACAAAAGATATTTCAAAAGACTAATGATTAAAATAACAAAACTTTCTTCATTTAGTTTTTAAATTATGAAAAGATAAGATCAAGTTTGTTAAACAGAATCATTAATTTGTATGTTTTAATTGATTTTAAAATACCTATTAGGATTTAATTTCATCAATATTATTTAACCCTTTTCAAAACCTTCTTCAAACTAAAAATGGTATTGAGAAGAAAAACGCTTTTTTGCTAAAAAAATGTAAAGTAATTCAAAGCAGCTGAGAAAATTCAACTATAAGATACGAGTTTCATTTACATAAAAGTATCTCTTAGTAAGAATTTTCCTATTTTACATAAAGATGTTTAAAATTGGTTTAATCTTTTAACACTCGAATAATTTTGAATACAACATCTAAGGTTAACTTTTGTATTTAAATAGGACTTTGCATTTGAAGGCGAATTTTCTATGAGTTTAACGAAAAAATAGTTTAATATTTTAGCAAAGTAATCTTCCTATAAAATACAAAACAAAATTAATTCCTTTAATTACCTTTAAATAATTTTTGTTATTATATTCAATTGGATTAATCCAATCCTTCTGATAAAAATAAAATTTGAAGCAGAAAGATTGCTTCTAAACAAATAAAAATAGCAAATAATAAAGAGTTTTCAAACGCATATTTTAAAAATTACAAATAAAAATAACTGAAAGAATAATTCCGGCCTCCATGCATTAATTTTAAAGAATTTTAAATATCAAACTTAAGGTTTATATATCCTTCTTAAATCATGTTTTTTACTGACTTAATCATAAAAATGAGATAGTAATATTTATTTAAAAAAATTTGTTACTAAATTTTAATAAATTTACGGTCGGGAAAACTTTAAACCAAAATATGGAACATTTGTTCAAGCGAAAAGCAGGAAGTGTTTATGCTTTTCCTTTTAAGGCAACAAAATAAAATGTTAAGTGTGCAATCACACTAAAAGATCAATATTCCTATGTATCTGATATCTTCAATTTATCATAGGCATGTGAAAATTATTGTTAAAATGATTTTTTATCAGGCAAAAATGTGATAAAATTTATTATTTTCTTCTAGACATTAAGAAAATGTGTCAAATAAGATAATTCATATATTTGCAAGAAAAGATGTATATAAACGTGAGCCTCCTCCACTTTCATAATTAGATATGAGTAAAATCCTTAAAATTATAAACAAGACGATTTTTCATCTATCATAGTTATTTTAACAATATCGAATAAAGGAGTGAAATAACAAATATTAAACTTAATACTTATGAAAATACGAGATTAATGTTATTTATACACCTCATACCCGTGGATGTGGCATAATTATAGAGCAACAATGATTAAATAACACTCTGATCTATAAAATTTAAGCTAATTCAATTTTAAGTATTTAACACTTTTTAATTAGAATTCAAAGTAAAAATTAAAGTTGTCTTAAAATGGATTGATAATGATATTTGCTACTATAATTGATAAATAAAATATTAAAAGATTAGATATTAAATCTCTTTGAAACAACTCTTGCTTGCTTAAAATACTGAGTTAAAAATAAAACTTGGTTGCTTTCATGAGTATGATTAATAATATAAATTCAGTTTGATTTATTAAATATTTAATAACTCTAATTTTTTATTAATGTTGCTTACCTGAAAAAATTTTTTTGTTACAAAATAATAAGGAGTAATCATTACATTTAAGATAAATTCTATTAGGTTTATAAGTAAATTACTTTAAAACCCACCGACTCGCAGAGAAAACCAAGATCTGTAAATACTTGGGCGGGTTAGGCAAAGAGACCAACTAGTTTCGAAAATAAATTAAATAGTAAAAATTTAAAGATATTATTAAGACGAACTTACTAGATCAACATTGCTTTTAATGTATCGAACTGCAGAGTTTTATTCATAAAATAAAGCTTTAAAAACAAAATTTACAGGATTTAATTTATAGTTGATACTTTAGATTCAAGTCAGAAGAATACTGAACAACCAATTTTATTCGAATTTTAAAAGAACAAAAGAAAAGAAGGCTTAACAAAAGCTTTATCGTAATTATTTGATTAATAATAATCACTCGATAATTTAAAACTCATTCATAAAAATGATAATTGTGAGAAAATTAATTTAACTATGATTGATATTTAAATAATTTACACTTGTTTTAGTCAGATTGAAATTTAAACAGCTATTTTATTGTTATTACTCTAGACCTTAGTTTATTGATTCCCAATCAAGTATTATTATCTAAATCACAATTAATTGCCAATTTCATTTAGCTGAAGAAAAAATGAAATTATGAGAGTTGGAAAATATTAATGTATTGCACTACTTAAAATGTATAGCTTTCATAAATATAAACGCAAGATTTAATAAAAATTTGCATCGCATTGATAACTGGATAGATAACTTCGTTGGCTGTCAAAGTATTACCTTCAAACTGACTAAAAGCGCTGATTGCCGACCCAGACCTGAGCGGAGTGTTCGGAATTCTAATATCGGCACCGAATAATTTGCTGTTTTCCATATTCTCTAAATTAAATATATAAAGAAATTTCAATTGATATATATAGTTGTGGGGTTTTGGGGTTTTGGGGTTTTGGGGTTTTGGGG
>JAQGFW010003131.1:0-12279 GCA_030463445.1 Euplotes aediculatus
CCCCAAAACCCCAAAACCCCAAAACCCCTTTGGTTTTAAACACTGCTGAAAATAGACTATATTATAAAATATTTCAGCAAAGATGGAAAGTTCTCATTCTGAAAGCTGAACAAACTCTGACAGTTCCAACTCTCGAAGCAGCAAAAGTAATTCAGAGTCTCTGTCGATTACCAGCAAATCTATTGTCCTTAGCAGTAGCTCAGAGCCACAAGACCAACAGCAGAAAAGTACGAAGCAAACCATCAAAGACCAACCTAAAGATGAAGCAAAAGAAAATCAAGATCATTCTCAAGCCATAAAAATAGAGGTATTTCTTAGTTCCACTGATTCTTATAATCAAGATTCTAAACTGGATTATCTGCAGCTTTAACTTTGAATTTTGCAACAAATATCTTTGTTTAGCCAGAGTCTAAGGATTCGATGAATACCGAAATGAAGTCATTTGCAAAGAGACTTGCGATGATTATTAAAGAGCTCAGCGACTTCAAAATCATTAATAATAAGTTTCCTAAACTTATTGAGACTAGAGAAAATGAAAGATGAAGAAGTTTGGAGGAAAGAACAGATTTCAGGAATATTGATGAGAGGACTTACAAATTTCAGAGAAATGCTTATGTAAATGCTTAAATATGTCTAATCATAATTAGCTAGCTTTATTAGCTCCTTGTTTCATTTAAATGTAATACAAATTTAAATAAATCTTGATAATCTTTGCAAATAAAAAATCTTCAATCTTTTCTTTTAATAAATTTTTAATAAGATTTTCTACCAAAATTTCGAATAAAATTTCAACCGAAATTTTGAATAAATTTTCGACCAAATCTTGAAATTTCCGAATTAATTCATATAGATTTTTATTTAAATTAAAATAAATAGAGCAATGCAAAGCAGATAAACTTTAAAGAAATCGAATTGGATTACCCGAAAAAGCAACTCTTGTTGTACGTTTAGCTTCTCATAAAATTTAGGATGAATAGAGACTATAGATTTCTTGATCATGACTTCAAAATTCAAGCAAAAAGTATGCATTCGTTATTAAATCGAAAATAAAATTTACTATTTCTTCTTTGATTACCTATGACCAATTACTTGTTTAAATTTTAGTAATCGCTAAATAAACATGCAAATCTATTATTACTATACTCCAAGCAGCTTGATAGATTGAAGCTATCAGACATAGTCATTTAATATTAGCATTTTCGTCTTGATATATTCAATAGTTATTGAGAGATTTACGAAAATACAATCTGAATATTTGTTTATTCATTCATACTTATGCAGCTGTTAAAGTAAACTAAAAGTAAGAATTATATATCTGCATATATTTAGATAAATGATACGTCATGGCTAATATTCCTTAAGCTTTATAAAGCTATGCTAAGCTAAACAACTAGATTTTAGGATTAATTTTAGCTTCTTTTATCTTCATATGATTAAGATTTTTAAAGGAGCACATACAAGATAATAAAATGAGTCAGACTATATCCTTTAACTATTGATATTCGTATTGTATGTGAGATGATTATTATACAGTAGACTTATACTAGATTAAATGGTGATGATAGTTTTTAAACTAAAAAATTAGAGATATTGGATATTATTTACTTTCTCATCGTCACTTCAACTATTTTTTTAATCTCAAAAATTTTAAGATTTTTAAAATATGAAAATTTTATGAAAGTTCAACAATAAAATTTAAAATGATGAAAATTTAGGAAATTATGAAATACATTATTCAGATAGCCAAAGCAGAAAAAGAAGAGGTTATATAGCATCATCTTCAATAAACTCAGTAGAAACAATACATTTGATTAACAAAAGTGATTTGAGCCAAACAGAGAGTATTGAATGCAATGATCTCAGCAATCATGATTTTAAAAGAGAAATTATCAACAAAGTTACAAAAAGTAAGCTTGAGAAAAATTCTAAATTTATGCTTAGAATCTGATCTCGAAGCTCAAAACCAGGTTAAGCAGCTCAATAATAAAACTTTATCATCATATTCAAATATAAAGAAATTCAAAGAGGATTCTGAGCCTCAACTAAACATAAGAGGTGATATTGAACTAAAATAAAGCAATTGACAAGGCAAGCAAAATCAACAAAACTGCTTTCAATTTTAGCATTAAAGATGGACTTTATGGCAAATGCCCTTATGCTTTAGAGATTAATGATCGTATGTATTTCAATTTTATTTTCTAATTAGCAACTTAAGTTTGTTTACAATTAATAAAAAAGATGATATTTCTCTACATTGTTAAAATTTAGCAATAAAATTTTATTTGCTTCAATATCATATATAATTGCTTAAAAAACTAAAGTTGAGTATTTTTACAAATCATTATTTTTAAATAAATAAAGCTACCATTAAACTTGAATGAGTTTATAGAGATAAACAAAATTAAAGAGCATCTGAATAAACTCGATTTGAGTGAGAGAGAACAAGCAATAAATACATACTCAAGAGTTATTTCCAAATTTCAAAAGTGAATGCTTGATATTTTATCTAAAAGAAGCTTAATAAAAGATGATCAAGATGTAAATCTAAGTGCTGTTGATAAAGCGGAAATCATTAACTTTGTCTACGTCTACAATAATAAATTGCCATTAAAATACTTCTACCAGATTAAAGACCTACCATGAGTGCAAGGATTTGACTTTATATCTCTTTTGGTGACAGATTTTGAATACTTAGGCACTCCATTTTTAGATCTTCCAATTGTATATCAGTCTGTATTCGATCGGATTGAAATCTCTCTGATTTGGTGCGATGACAAACTGAAGCTGAAGCTTGAAGAGTTTTACAAGAATAGTTTAAAGTTGATGCAACTGAGTTCAAATTTCCTTCGATTGAACATTTTGCCTGCTTCATTACTTGAAAGCAAAGAGTTTGAAAAGATAGTCGAGAATAGTGACAATATTAGAGTGGTTGCAGAATATGACTATGTTTCGATCTCAATATGGGAAAGTAAAATGAAATAAACCATTTCCTTTGAAAATGTTTATGAAAAACTGGAAAGATAACAGGAACATGTTGTCTTACAATTTAATAGAAATAGACAATAAACCATTGACAAAAACAACATCGAACGGTATGTCAATTAAATCAAGCAAATTAATTTGTAAAAAATCAAAAATTAGGTCTAATCTGGTCAGATTATCATCATATTTCAATTTCTTATGATAAAAAATAGGAAAATGCAAAAATAAGTATTTATTTAGGATTGTAGCATTTATTTTAAGCTTATAGTCAACTTTATTACAAAAATAAAAACACTCAAACAAATTTATAATTTAAACATTTCATTCAAAAAAAGTAAAAATAAAATTTATTTTTAATAACGAATTTTTCTTTAAAATGAAATTAGTTTTAATGTTTTTAATAGATCTCGATCTTGTTTATTAATAAAATTATAAATTATATTAATTTAATAAACTAAAATAAGGAAACATAATGCATTGTTTCTTCAATAAAGAATATGGAAATAAAAAATCATATATAAAATATTAAAAAAATATTCTATGTGAGTTCAAGAATCAATATTAAGTTTGTACTTAATTATAACAAATAAATTTTTTAAAATCTCACACTCGTTGATACTCCATGTTTAAATGTTTATTTTAAATTTCTTTTTAATATAAATTTAGCAAGACTAACTCTGTTTTATTAAAGAAATTATGGATTCCTTCAAGTTTAGATTCTTCTTAAGAAAATTTATAAAAGTAATTTAATTATTGATGCAAAAATAATTTACTTTTGATTATTAAAATTTATCAAGAACTATTAAAGATTATGAAGTTTTATCTATTAAATAAGGTAAATTCTGCATTTTATACAATTCTTAAATTTATATATTTCAAAATTTAAAGAATATATATACTTTCTGAATCTACAATTATAATTTT
The DNA here is from genome assembly GCA_030463445.1 of Euplotes aediculatus. Taxonomy (NCBI): domain Eukaryota; phylum Ciliophora; class Spirotrichea; order Euplotida; family Euplotidae; genus Euplotes; species Euplotes aediculatus. The sequence continues at coordinate 3,907 of JAQGFW010003131.1, forward strand.
TAATAGAGAGTGCACTAAAAGAGGATATTAAGATATGTAACAAAATACTTAAAGATTACAAGGGGATACCTAATTTTCAGATGCTTCCTGCAGTTCCAAAATATAATATGAATCTTCTGAATGCATTTGATCAGCAAAAAGCTTTAAAAACAACTGATTTTGATCGATTTTAGAAACATTAGCTATTATCTCACCTACAAAATTGATGATGAAGTTGAGGAATATGTGAGCAATTCAATTCGGCAAATAGAAAATAAAGAAATCAATTATGATGTAAAATTTAGTAATTATTGTTTTGATGAATTACCAGTCAATGCAAATGAAATATATCCAAGCTCAGGCCATTTGATGTTTAAATGTCAGGTACATTAGAAATGCATTCTTATTTCTTGCTCTATTTTTAAATATAATCAAATTTGTCCAGCTATTGTTTTATTTAATTATTTTTAGAAATATAAATAATTGTTATCTTCAAATAAGCTTTCTATACATTATATTAATTTAAATTAATTTTAAAAGATAATTAATAGAAGCTGATAATTAGTCTCTTTACATCAAATAATACAAAAATTTAAAAAAATTACAATTTTTACTGACAATTATTTTGATAGATTGACTTTTTATTTTAAAATTTATCTTTATTTGAAAATTTAAAAATAATTGATTTTTTGTATTTATTAACACTAGCAAATTTCAAAATTAATTTTTTTATAAATTTGATAAATATTTTTCTCAATTTCAAAATAGTTTATTCAAATTATTATGAAGTAACATAGCTTTGACTTGCTGATCGTTCTGTTTAGAATCTCGACTGCTCAGAAGAAGAATGAGACAACTATTTTTAAATGTTGAATGGATGCAATTTCGCTTTTAGAAAACTACGTAAAAGATATTGATTTAGATTCTAAAAATATGTACTTTGAATTTGAGAAAGACTTCAAGGAGTTCATAGAACTCTGTAATCAAAATATGGTGCCTGTTATTTGACACTGGGTGTCGAATCTAAGAGGTAATGGCATTAGATGAATGGTTTACTCCCTCGCTCACAATAAGCAAATGTGAGATGAAGCAATCAATTATCTTAGAACTAAATGCATTGATTCTTCTAAATATGACAAAAAACAAGACAATATTTAAAATTGAAACACTAGACGAACTCAAACTTTTATATGCAATTACATATGATCTTGAAAAAGAGATATTTTCGGTAGTGTAAAGAAAATTAATGCTATAGGGTCCAAAAAGAAGATACATTGATATTACAAGTCTCTCAAATAAAGGCAGTAGTTTTTAAGTAAGAATGAATTGAGATATCATTCTTTACATTTCTTGTGCAGTTAAACAACAAAACAAATATTATAGCATACCTCTAATTTTAACTATATTGTCAATGATAAAAACTCATCACATTTATATGATAAAAATTTTTTTTTTATTTTCACAAAAACTATGATTTGAAGCATAAAACTGATTATTAGTAAAATTTTTTGTCAAATAAATAGATATGAAAATAATAATTTGAATATAATTCACTAAATAAAATATGTACAATATAATCAATGATAAAATGTAAATTTGAAATTATATATGCATTGATAAAAACATATAACTTAATTTTTATTTTTAATGAACTCTGTAATCATTTTATAAATCTGACTATTATTTGAATGAAAATAGCCTTGATATCTCGTATTGGGACTCATTAGTGTTAATATTTAAGTAAATGGAGTTATACTTTATAAACTCCATCTGTTTAATATATTTTTAATAATTAAAATGGCATTTATTTAATTATTCTGATTGTTATTTTAGTATTTAATTAAAACTCAAATTTACAACCTTTGAGATTTAAAACCATTTTAAAAAGTTATAATTTAAATTCAGAATTTTCCTCCGATATTATTTTGTATTAAAAAGTGCTTGGAAATTTCCGAAATTCCTAAAGAATTTCTAGCTAAATAGAAAAGGGAGTTTTAATAAGATAAAAATATGCTAAGTGAAGAATAATAGCACTTACAATTTTGTAACAGTTTAGTCACAACTGTAATCATAAACAATTGGTTTAAGTCCAAATTTAAATTGTATCCAGACTTTCTAAAAATCATACTTCAATTAGTTTTGTAATATCATGTGTCAAACAGATAATTGTATTGGAATTTAAAACCAAATGTTTTCTGGTTTTCTTCAATATGGGATTTAAAGAGATTGACTATAGGGATATCTCTGTATTTTGGTTGGTAGCCAGAGGATTTAGACAACTCAAGATCATTGAGTCAATATAGAATTTTTTATCTTATCAATATTGCAAGTGAATGTCTTGTTCAGTGACAAAATCTAAATTAAAGGTATAGTGTACCAAACATGAACATGTTTTTCAACTACGAAATAAGTCAGCTCGATTTCAGTAGTACTGATATGATTAGGGACTCTAATATGCTTTTTAATCAAAATGGAGCAACCTTTTGAGTTGAATATCCAGATGAAATTCAAGTTGAGTTTAGCGAAAATTTAATAAAACTATTGACAAATATTAATATGAGTAAGTTTAGAAAATAAAATTTTATCTATTAATAATATTACTTAAAAATGTATTTGAAACATTTTTGATACTTTTTTGCGATTAGACAATAACAACAAGGGGGAAAGGTTATCAACAAATGCGAAAAACTGAATCAAATTTGGGTTGAATTAAGATTAGAAATATTAAAGCTTGAGCACTAAAGAACTACTTTTTAAAAATATTATCAAACAAAGTCATCAATCAGAATGAATGTCAAACTGATGATCAAGAGTTTAAAAATAAAAATATTCTAAAAGATATACAGACATTTATTGATGATTCTTACGAGATATTTATTAATATGCTAAATCGTTTATCGAAGTGATACAAAAGCGACGGTTTCTTTGTATTTAATAAAAATGAGTAAGTATTTGAAAATTAATAATTTACCAGATGAACTTCTTTTAAAAATATTGTTGCATCACTGTGAACTGATGAAAATATAAAATGCGAAATTAATCGTATGCAATTTAATCTCCCTGGTTACGATTTTATGATACCAAAAGTCACACTTGAATACAGAGAAAGAACTTATGATGAAAGACTAAAGAAATTTGCTGAAAATAATATTGGTATCTATAATTTTTAATTTTGATTAATGCATCAAAGATGTTATTATAGTAATATCATAAACATACTTTATTTGCTATTATTAAGTATTTAATCCAAATGTATGCCCATAATTCTATTATAGGGATAATAAGAAATCGTTTTAAATATATTAACTTTAGATTCTTCACAAGAATACTCGTGCCTCAACGAATTCAAAGAATTCTTGAACCTAGATATGTTCAGCAAAGAGCACTTCAGCATTGACGAACCCAACAACAGCTTTACTCTCAGAAACTGATGGTAAGTCTGCTGCTAATTACTCAAAGGATGATCCAAGGACTTGGTACGCTCAAGCTACTTACTGACATTGACCAGGACAAGGTTCTCGAAGGTTTTGAATTTACTGACGTAGAATATTCAGAGAAATCGAATGACGGTGAACATTTTTATAAGAGAATAAATAAAGAAAGTAAAAATGAGGAAATGCCGAAAAAGATACTCAACAATTACTTTAAAAAATTACTCAACTTAGTATGTTTATTTCAATATCAACTTAGCATTATTTGTATTTTGAACATTTATCTTTTATTTTTCAAAGCGTGAACTATAATTGAGCTCAAATTAAAATTTCACTTAATTATTTGATAACATATTAATTTAGGAAGAAACTAAAGCAATAAAAGAAGTAAATAATTGTAAATTGTATAAGCTTCAAAACATTTCAACTATACTTGCTTACAACGCTATCAAGTACTTCTATCATGTAATTAGAGTTAAAGGAAATGGACAACTTGGGTTCGGTAAGATCATTTATTTACTATTTATGTCAAATTATAATAAGAATAAATATTATTAAATAATGTAATTTTTTCTTTAAACTCAGATTTTGTATAAACCTTAAATGAACTATATTTTATTTATTTTAATTGCATTCCAAGTAGATATGAGCAAGTATGAAATCGAAGAAGTTGACAAGGTGTGAAATATCAGAATAGAAATAGACCAAGCATATAAAATTATTCACAGCAAAAATTATTGTGAAGTGCTATTTTCAATCGCTGAGAACAATAATTCCTCAAAGTAATATTTAAATTATTAATGCTAAAAATCAGCCACTCTGTTTTTGTTTATTAGTTGATTTAATTATTAATAAGAGCTGCTTTCTTTCTACTTTACTTATACTTGCATATAGCCATTGTAGCAGTGATAAAACTCTGTTGATAATATGAAAAAGACTAAAGCTCAAATCAGAAATAGAAGATTCTCGTATCTTAAATAAAGCTAGTACTGCATCCAGTACAGATTTTCAGTAAGATCTCATATATTTGCAATTGTTGTGTAATGATAGGAGTTTAAAATTTATAAAAGAAGCTTTTAGAAATTGATCACGAATACATAAAATTGTTGATTAAAATTGGAGCTAGAAATATAATAATTTAGATTAGAAGTTTTATTGTTTATCCCTGCTCGAATTATATTTACGATATTTGAAGTACTTTAAGGAGAAATAAAAGAAATATTAATAGTATATTTTTTTGAAATGATGATTTAAAATACTTGATTTATAAAATAAAAAAGTTTGAGAGGTAAATTTGAAATATTGTATTTAAATTTTATATTATTTTTATTATAACTCAAAAAAATAAATATCAATAATCAATTTATTATATTTTAAAATTTTTAATCCTTAAAATTTTAAAGTAAAATTGTTGTAAATAAATAAACAGATAGTTGATTCAATATTCAAAGAATAAAAAATAATAAAAGTTTTGTAAATTTTGTAAATTATTTTTCTCTTTTTTAATTTCTATTTAAAACTTAATACTATTTAATGATATGATTAAATTTTTAATTGGCACTTTACATATTAATGATATATCTAATTAACTGATAATAATAAAGCCTATAAATATATAAATCTATATGAATACTAATTAAAGTTTTGTGATTTTAGAACAAATCTCCAAAACAATCTCATTATATTCTAGATTAGAATAAAATAAATAATACAAATAAAATAAAGTAAATAATTAAAGCCAAAAGGCAATACGAATGCTTTATTTTCCATTCACTTCAAAGATATTGATCTTATAGTAAAGCTATAAATATCCTCAATAAATAATTATTATCAACTATTTTTTTAATAATTTTAATAAGATATTATGAAATTTTCAATAAATGTTGAAATCTCTAATATAAATAGATACTAAGATCTTCTCCTTAAAGTTTCCAAATATTATAATAAATAAAAATAGAATTTTGTATTGAATATTACTGATAAATTGATAAGTATAATAAATCTACTCAACATTTAAAAACTAAATTAATAATAATCAAGTTTAGTTCGTACAAAAAACAATCGCTTAAATCTTACAGTACTATCATATCAGTTTTTGATTCACTAATTCTGAATATACTTAAATAATACTTTATCATAAATTTTAATCTTCAAGAATATTTAAATAAAATCTGATAAAGTGTAATATTTAAAATATGATTTGCAAATAACTAATAATATTTGTCGAATTTCTAAAATAATTGACTATAAATTAAGTTAGTTTCTGAATGGTAAAGCAAATCCTAATAATCCTTGAAATCCTGCATCAGAAGATTTTTACGACTCTGAAAGCTACTTTTAAAAGTTTTAAACAAAAACAACATGTTTTTGATAAAATGGTTAAAAGATATAATTAAAGTTAAAATAAGTGCAAATAATTGGATTGCCGGAGTCACTTAGTATTGTTTAAGATAATTAACTCGTATTTTATGAGGATTACTGAGATATCAGTATTCAAGAGGCATGTCAGTGAGCAAAATATTATTTAAAAACAAAATATAAATTATTTATTTTCATTTTGATAATTATTAGTTATATATCAAGACTGATATATTGTCAATTCTTTTTTATTTTATCTTGCTTTTAGGAATATGAATCGGATGATTGAAAGTAATCAGTTTAAATGATAGGAAATAAAAGATCATTTATTCAACCCGACGCAATTGATTAGTATTTTAGTTTATATTTTATACTAAAATATTAATCACTTTCTTAATAAATTAAATCAAATTTTGTTAAAAACAGAATTCTTGATTTAATAAACTAATTATATATAAATTCTTTTTAAAAATTAAAATATTTTACAAATGATTTTATTAAAAATATTTATTTCATATTTAAATAAAAGTTTGTTAATTTTAATATTTTTTGATGTATTTTGAATAATATTTTAGATTTAAATTAATATTTAAATTGTTAAAAATAAAATATCAGAAAATTCACGAAATGATATTTTCCAAATTATAATTAAAAACAAATCACTAAGTCTTTTTAAAAATATAAATTTTTATTTAAATTTAACAATTATTTTAAATTAAAAACTCATAGTTGATTAATATTCTTCAAAACTTTTAAATAATTGTAAAACAAGTTGAACTTAAATATTCATTAAACAATAAAAACTCTAGTTAAAACTATGGAGATGAAAAATATATAATAAATCATAAAATAACTTTTTAATAAATTTTGAATCACTTCTCCTTCTTTTTTCTTCATAAACGAATGTTCTAATTATTTTCTTTATCTTAAATATAAAATAATTAAAAAATCAAAACAATAAAGTATTTAACTCATGAAGTTTTTAAAAAAAATTTATCAAAAATTCTTTCTATTCATCATTCATATGATATTATTTGATAAATTTTCATATTGGATTTAAAAATAAAGCTGTATAATTATATAATTTTCAATCGAATGACTTATAATCAAACTGCAAAAATACTAGTGAGCTTAAATTGATCTTCTTTTATTTAAATAATTTGCACTTGAAAAAACTGAAAAATGTATTACTTATATTATATTCAAAAATAATAAACTTCTTTATATTACAGTAAAATTAATGTAAAATAAATAATATTAATTTGAATTATAAATATCTTCAAATCAGTTATTTTCAAATTTAAAACTATTATTTAATTTTAATTATTTTTATATAGATTATTCAGTTTATATTTTTAATTTGCAATTATTTTAAATGATAAGATCATTCAGGCTTAACCTTTTGTTTCTTTAATCAAAATTGTAGATTTAAGCCAAGAAAAATTAAGTCAGAGTTTTTCCTTCCAGGATTCTTACCAATATATGCCTCAATGCCTGACTGCTACAAGGAATTTTTTGAAAACGATTATCAAAATATGAGAAATTCAATTTGCCGTTTTGATAACGGTCGCTTTGAAATCGATAAGTCAATTTTAGAAAAGGATTTAGTTGCAGCTGCAAAGAATGCTAACAACTATGAATTTTCTAAACAACTTTTTCAAAAGATATTCCAAGAGATTTTAAACAAATCATAATCTCTACATTCAATTGAAGCAGCAACTAAAGTTAAGTTGTTCTGCTAACTAGCATTCATTTACGTTTGCTAAAATTACTCAATTCTACACCAATCAATCTTAAAATCCTTATTTATTTTTCTTTGCTGGTTTAAATAAAAATATATTTATTATTTAATTAATGATATTCTCTAATTTGAAGCAAGGAGTAATGCTTTGTAAGATCTTTGCTGAGTTAACTATTTAACCTGAGTAATCACAGTTCTTATTTTGTAACTGCAATATTCTAATGCTTTTATTTGCAGAAGCATTTCTCTAATAATAAATAGCAAATTGTAATTAGCTTAATAAGCTAGCTTCATTTTGATTTTGAATAAGCAACAACTTGATTATTCATCATTGTCAAGACAGACGGCTGTTAAATTTTAATGGATCAGATGTAAAATTAGTATTTACTTTGTACTTATTTTATATTCCTTTATTTCCAAATTTCAATGGAAAAGGCTAATATTGAAATAAAAACTGGACTATACCAAAAATAAACTCGCAATTTATTATCTGGTTAAATTTAATAAATTTAGAAAGCAAATAATTTACTTCTATTAGCATTTATAAATGATTACTAAAGATGGATTCCATAATTTTGCAGCTGCTTTTGAAATGATAATTTTGTTGGGCTATCGTCACCAATACAGAACGAGGTTGATAAAAGAACTAATTTTTAAATACTTTCATTTTTAGCTTATTTTTAAGGCAGATTATGCTCTGAAGACACCTATATAAACGAATTTTAAATTTACAACAAAAGATCGCATATTTAGAAATGCTCAATTCATTTTTTAAATTATTTATTTCATAATTTTTAAATCATAGTTTTCAATGTGGTTTTTCATATTGGGGTTTTGGGGTTTTGGGGTTTTGGGGTTTTGGGG
>JAQGFW010003349.1:0-10410 GCA_030463445.1 Euplotes aediculatus
TCTGATGTATTCTCTCGACTCGTCGTTGATGATGTCTCCTCCAGCTCATCTGATTGCAAATGCTGCGCCTCCAGCATGCTCAAGCTGCTCGTTCGCAGGATTAACAATGGCGTCAACAACCTCTTTGGTCAAGTCATTCTTTCTGATAATTACCTTTCAGCCTCTATATCAATCAAACTTAGCAAAATAAGCAATAAAAGGTTATTCAAGAATTTATTTCTCAAAGAAAATCATTTGAATTTAGTTGTTTTAAGATAGAGTCAAGAGATCAGCTTATAAACTATTCAAGCTTATTAAATTTATTATTGAGATTTACAGTTTGCTATTTGTAAATACGAATCTAAATTTAAAAACAAAAAACTATGAGAGAAAAGCTGAACAATAATTTAATGATTCTTTTATTTTAAATATTCATCGTCGTATCTTATTTTTCAGTTTATGCTCAAAGTTATAAAAGTTCGAAAGATTAGACTTCAAAATCATCAAATTATCTGAAAAGATGGGCAAAATAAATACTATAGTTTATCAATATAATAGAAATATTGCATATTATATGAATTTTCATTATATTTGCTATTTACTCTATTTCATAATCACTTTGATAAAGGAGAATAATAACTATAAATTATTTAATGTTATAATATATGATAAATTACAAGTATAATAAAATTTATTGATTTTGTTCTTTAAAGTACTTATGAAGAAAAGACTCATAAATCAAATTTTATTATTATAAAACTAATGAAAAGATTCTATAATGCCAATTTTGTATTCATAACTTTTCTATTTCTATGTTTTTTAATATGAATTCGTATAGCATAAAGCTACAGTGAAGGGTAATATAAATCATAATTATCAAACTAGAATTAAAAAATATTTCTCTAAACTTTGAGTATTTATTCCTTTTTGTTAATATTCGATGTAAAATGTATTTCTACAGCATCAAATGGCATATAATATATTGATGTCACAATCTCATGATATTTAAGTTAAAATTAAAATTTTATTATCATAAGTCTACTGAAAACCATAGTTTAAAATATATTTTTATGATGATCAAAGAAATAATCATGAATTTATTTATAGTTAAAACATTTTAGACATTAGTCTTATTTTTATTGCTACTTTTGTATTGAGCTATCTAGTCCCTTTATTTAGTGTATAACCGTTTGTCTTGCCCTCTCCCATAAAATTAAGGAAATCTCAATAATTAGAATTTTGCATTTATTTTTTATAAGCAATCTTTGTATAACATATAAAATCAACTTGATTTATTTTATTCTAAATTTATGATGCTGTCGATTTTTTTCTATCAGATTTCACAAAATATATGCAGATCTCAATCTTGTAATTTTCTCGGAAATACAAATTAAGAAATTTACTCTCGAAGAGCTTGAGCTAATTTAATTTCTTTCTTATATTTTTGTACTATTATACACTTTTCAAGTTTTTAATATTATTAATGAGTTCGTTTATATTTTGTTTATTTTATATCAAGATACGGTGAAATGAATATAAAATGTTAGTACTTTATTATAAACAGCACTATATATTCAATTTTAGAAGTCATTAAAATCAACTAAAATCATTTTAGATTAAAAGTTTACTCTAATAATTTACATTTTTTAAGAAATCTAAAAATAAATAATATATTTTAATCAAGATACTCCATTAGTTGCAAGTTAAGAATCTGTGTTTGTTCAATAGTACTAATTATCATAAATTATTGGATAATCAAATGCATTCATGTTTCTTAATATAAGTCATAGAAAACTTCAAAAATGAGCATGACTAAAAGTTTAATTTATTACTAATTATTGTTAAAAGTTGTAAATTTGTAGAAAATAAACTTTTATCTTTGTCTCATCATTAACTAATTTTGAAAATGTTTGTCATTTAGGGATTAAACAGTGTCAAATACTGTATATTTGTGATTTCAAGATATATTTTGTCTGATAACCTTATTTTAATAAATTTTATCATTGAGGAGTATTGAAAAGGCTTATAATAGAACTATTTTGATTTAATACAATAGATAGAACATAACTAATTTAAACAATGATCTAAATATCAGTTGTAAAGGATACTTAAAATGATCCAAATTAATGCTTTTTATTTTAAATCCTATCAATTGTAATTCTGCTATAATTTACTAATCTTATTATCAGTATGAGCAAATGAATGTTGATCGTTGGTAATATTGTTAAACTAAAATTCAGAAAATTGTAAAGACGAATTCTTTTATTAATAAAGCTTTAAATTTGTAAATATAAAAGAGTCAAACAATATCTTTTTTATTATCTTCATTCAAATTTTAATTAAGAAAGTACTAAAATCAAATATAATTTACTTTAATATAATTCATCAGAAAATTCTATCAAACATAAAAATAAGAGAAAATTGAGTCTAGTTTTTTTTAATTAAGAAGAGATCTTGATTTAAAAATATAATTAATATTACAAAATTGAGAGAGTATTTAATGTTGATTTCCTTAATGACTAAATGAAGTTCATTTTAAATTTGAACTTTCATATCAAAATATATAATAATTCGTAAAACGTGATAATTTTTTTTATTTTAATAGGCCTATATTTTGTTAAAGTGGCACAAAAATTCATATTCTGGATATTTAAGTTCATATCTATAATGAACTTCATTTGGTCATTGGAAAAATATTATCAGTATGTTCAGATATAATTCTAATAAATATAGATATTAGTGCTTGAAAACATACGTTTCAATATCAACAATAAAAACTAAAAATAAGTTATATAAATAATAAGAATAGAGGTATAAAAGTGGTATTCAATTAAAAAATCAAAAGTTGGTTATTTCATTTTCAAATTTTTACTATGTAAAATATTAAATAGTAATAAACTTCCTGAATAAAACTGAAACCTGTTGAAATAAAAAGACTCAGTATAAAAATGCATTTTCTATTTATATTAATTACATCTTTTCTAAAGTTTATTTGGAATGCAATATATTAATTTGTTCATACTGAACTTATGGTTATTAACTTATGAAAATTCTCGATTAAAAATCTTAGCATTTTAAGAAACAATCAGAATTTGAAATATAGAGGAAATTTGATTTTAAATGAGTGCCTTTTTTGAATAGTACTTTGAGATTCAATAACTAATAAATATAAATAGAAAATGGATAATCTCTTTATATTAAATTATAAGATGAGTAACTACTGATCTTTGATTTTGGTCATTTCATTTTACACTGCCAACTATCCCTTATTTCTTATATTTTAATTTATAATCCTTAATAAGCTGTCAAATAATCGCAAAATTAGAGCAAGTATGTTAATCTTAAGATCTCATCATTGTAATGGAGTATTTAGAATGTTAAAATAATTATTTTCAATAAGGAATTTAAAAATAAAGTTAAGCTACTGAATGATGACAAAATCCTTTATAAAAACATTAATGAAATTTATCATATTATGCTCATTAATATCTAAATATTCTGATTAACCTCGAGTTGTATAAGAAACATTATCACTTAATTTATTAAGAAATAAACTCTTAGATAATCTGAAAACTGAAGCTGACGTAATAATTTTTAGTATTTTGAAAGAAAGATAAATAAAGTATTTAAATATATTTTCACAGGTCCGATATTTAAATATATTTCAATTATTTTAGAATTTATTTGATATATCAAAATTTTATTCATATTTCAACAACAGGAATGAATAATAAATCTTTAAATATTATACTATAGCTATATACCTACTAATTTTTTATAATAATTGATTCATATATTTATTAATTTGAATATAAACTAATTTTTCTTAATTAAAAAATATTAAGTAATCAACAATAAAAACTTACTTATACTCAGATGAAAACAAGTCAGTAACTTTGGGTTTATCTATTAACTCGTTATTCTGCATCTTTATTTGATTAATTATCTCTTGCTTCTCTACAAAATTAATCATGAGGTTACCTTTTAAGTTATCGAGTTGAGCGGAAGCAAAGTCAAGGAATTTTTGATAGAGAATTATCTCACCCTCTTTTCTAGTAATTTTACCTAAATAAGATAGTTACTCCATTATAACTTACCTCTGAGAACGTAAGAATCTTTGGCTGTTTTTTGGTTGTATTCTTTGATATCATCGTTTGTCTGTTGAACAAATTGTATCATATCTTCAACCCTGGACAGCAGTTCAGTCTTTGCTTTTTCTTTAGTCTTAAAGTCTTCATTGTTTTTATCTATCCCATTCAATTCACATGATATTTGATATTTTAATTTGCTTAAAGTGGTTTTGCTGCTCAAAACAGAATTTTTGAATCTGTCGATATCTAAAATAGAACTCATAATTGTAATAAATATAGACACCGTTTGGAGACTTTGGGTTTTGGTATTTATATATGTAGCTACCAAAATTAACAAACCTCATATTTAGTTTCGGAATTTCTTATTGCTACAAGTTCTTTTTAGGTATGATAATAAGGATAAATAATCAGTAAGAATGAGGTTTAAATTGTGCCATATTATTGTTTAAATTGTGCCATATTATTGTTTAAATATCTGAATTCAGATTATGATTTTTATGAGTTATTATTCAAAAAAATTTATTATATTAATGATTTTTTACTAAATGTAGGCAAAGATATTATGATGAAGTAATTAATTGTTTAAGTATGATTAGTTGAAATTATGTTGAAGTAAGTTAGGCATTTCAGTCATATTATGAATTAATGCATTAATTTTTTAGTATATTTATTTTCTTTTATAATTGCTTTTCATCCTAAATTATTTATAAGCAAATAAGTATTAGTTTAAAATTAGCTTTATTATTTTCAATGTTAATAAATATTTTAGAAATTATACTTAATACATTTGCATGAGTTTACTTTAGCTTTCTGGAATTACAAGTTGATCACATATCCTCGCAAGTTACAAAATAAAGTTTTAAATATAATTTAACATTTTAAAGTAACTTATATTTAAGGATTCGTCTACCGGATTATATTTATTTTTAAAATTCTAATTATTTATTTGATGTGTTCTAGTATAGTATATAATATTATATCATTGTTTATTTTGTTTTGCTAATTTTATATCTAATATATGCCCGTTGAACTTCAATTTAAATAAAAAACGATGACTAAATAAATCATAAAATCAAAATGTTTATCAACTGATATATCTTTTTATCTTAATGATAAATTTACAGTAAATAAAATAACTTGCATTGTTATTCCAAATTTTAATCATCAATACATATATTGCTATAAGTTAAATCTTAATTTGATTTTACTTTTAGTCATTAATTTCTAATTTTTGCAATTTGAGTTGACAGCATTCAATTTGACAGCATGTTTAAACAGGCACAAGTAATATCTTTACTATGATCTTTTTATTTTTAGTTACGAATTTGCAGCATGTAGAATCCTCGACTTCAAAATAACCTGGATTTATATAACACAATACTCAATTAATTCAAAATTAAGGCTCAGAATATTTAGAAAATTGTGTTTAATATTAATAAGCTCTTTCATGGCACAAATTTAAAAGATAAGTTTAAACTTAAATCCGAACCTAAAGTCGAAAGTTAGAGAGAGAAAAAATTATTATCTTAACTATAGTTAAAAATAAAGAGTTTAACTCGAATGAAAGAAATCAGTTGATTACATTCAGATAGAAATAGAGTCAAGAATAATCAACAGTAATAGTAACCTAGATTTGCATAGAAATAATAATTTTAATTTAAAGTCTACAATTTGCTATCATCTAGTTCTATAACTGAGATTACGTCTAGTTTTATCAAACAAACTAAAATTATAATGATAAGGAAGTCTATAATATAAGAAATATCAATTAAACATGAGTTTTAAAAAAATTAACAAACAATTTTACAAAATTAATAGCTACTAGAAAATAATTCTTAAGTTGAATCTAAAAATGAAAACTTGTGTGTCTTTCAAGATCAATAATATTTGAGAGATGTAAAACATAAGGAAGCTAAGCTATTTGAGTGAAAACCAAACTTAAAGAAAATGTTTAGCCTATCTATTAGAGTTTTGAATATGTTTAAATTTTAGTTGGTACTGATTTCATAATTATTTTAACATGAACTTAAGAAAAGTAATTAGAAATTTTAAAATATAAGCAAAGTAGTATCACAATTATCTTCTTAAGTTTTTGATACTAATTAATACAGTAAAATTCAACAGTTTAGTTTAATAAAGAAATACATAGGAATAAATATTTTATTATTTTGCAAAGTTTAAACTATTCAAAATAAACTTGAACTAAAAATTTAATAAAAAATGTTAAACAAGTAATTGCACATATTTTTATTAAATAAAAAAATGCTTACAGTAAAACACTTAAACTAAGCTCACTCAAATAACCGAAGATTTTCTAAAATTAAGAGACACCTGAACAAAGTGATAACTTTTTAAATCGTTATTACAGTCTGTTGTTGTTCTATTTGTATCTTAATTAATTAATTTTTTTTTACTTTTTAATAACTAAAATAATTTAACTAAAAGAGTATGCTTTATACTAACAATTCTCATTCATTTAAATGTTTTATAAAAATTCGATATTCAATGGTGTAAATAATAAAGATAAAATATAATATTTATGAAAACCAACAAAGTATAAACGAACCATCAAAGAATATCCAAATATTACAGAGCGAATATCAAAAAATTTTAACAAGGAGCAAAAACAAATTATTGAGGCACTCCAAGAGCAATTTAATCAACCTGTTTTCCTAAAAGATTACAAAAGAGTTCAGCATACACTTTATGAGTCGTACAGAAGAAATGATTATCTGTCTTGCACATTTATGGTAAATATAATATTGTGGCGTTTTAGTTCATCAAAGTTGTAAAATTAAAATTCTAATTACCAATATTCCCTCAAATTTGTGAGGAAGGTGAGACAAAGGAGTGCTTAGGCAATGGGTTATATTATTTAATAAAATCTTTTTTTTACTTCAATTTTTGAAATTTAAAAACAATTAAACCCATTGTCCAATCAATTTTAAAATTGTTAAAAAGTTTAAATATTACAAAAAATTAAAAGTATAGCATAAAAACAATAAAAATATGACCTTGAAGTTTTTATTTTAACCTTTATTATACAGTTAAAATTTTTTTTAAATCTAGAGATATTATTTCTACTTTTAAAGTATAGAATTTGATTTTAATTTTTATAGTTTTGAATTTTACCAAAATTTGAACACATTGTTGTATTTTCCAATTGTGAGTTGAAAAGTCGAGATAATTAATATTTTAGACAGCTGGTTTAGAGCAAATTTAATAACTTGAAAAGGAATCAAAATAATTGAGATATATCCACTAAAAGAACTTGATTTTTATCTGAAAATTAAAACTTGAGAGAAGAAATTTTTTGCTTTTCTTAAAAAAAATTTAAAACTTTAATATGTTAAATTTTAACAATTTTGCTAATATAGAATTGAGATATATTAACGAAATATTTTAGCATTATTGATGATTTTTATTATTTAAAAATAATATATCATATGACTGAATAGTCAAATTAAAATGTAAAAATAATATTAAGCTAAGTCATCATAATTATATGGAATGTAAAGTTATGCCTGAATTAATAAACTCTTAACTTATTTGAGGTATTGAGCAATTATTATTTTTTATTAAGCAATCAAATCTTAACTGATTTCTAATAGCTTTTTGCTATATTAATAATATTGAAGTTTAGAATTTAATTTTTTAAATAAAAATATGAATATAAATATTTTTTATTTTAATTATTTTAAAGAGATTTAATTTCGATACTTTTCTAATTTAAATAATGATGTTTGTATTCCAATTAAAAACATTTATTATTTGTAGCAAAAAGTTATTCTGTTAATAAAATTTTAATTATTTTTAATTAGTTTTGCTATTTAAAGTATAATTAGATTTTCTTAGTTTTAGCGGAATCGAAATTAAGAAATTCAAATTAATCTTAAGTATATTTACCGAAGTTTTTCCTTTTTGTCCCATAAAAAATTGATATATATCAAATCTCGGAGAGACGAAACAAGGGGTAAGCGTGTTTACATCAGATAACATTTTGAAAAATAAAATATTATGAATTTTTTACAAAGAAAAAGGCTCAAAGAAAAATCTTTATGTGTAATTATATTTTTACTGAGAAATTAAAGTTATCATAATAAATATTTTATAGTAAAAGTTTTTAAGGAGCCTTTTCTTTAATATTGAAAATGATAGACTATTAAAATTTTTCTAATTTTAAAGTGACAGGACAAATGATTTTATGGTAGTTTGTTGATACAAATTGAAATCATAAAACTTTCTTTTTTTGCTGAGATAATAGGGACAAGATAAGCAAAAGATTTTTAATTTATAATCTCTGAGTATTTATTTTAAATTTATGAATACTTAACTCAAAAACAAATTGTGAATATCATAACGATTAGATGATGATTTTTTAAAAGTTATCTTCCTAATTTATACTATATTGAAGAAATGAATTTTAAAGGAAATTCAAATTAATATCCGTTTAAAAAGCAAGTATAGAGATGTATTTCAACAAAGCTAACTTGCTTGATTGTTGAAATATAATTCAATAAATATTTTTAATCATTATTCGCAATATTATTATAAATAACTAAAAATTCAAATAAGTTTATGATAAATAAATTAGACAAACTCTAACGCATTCTAGTTGTAAAATTACCTTTATTATAAGTATCTCACATTAGTATCTGAGCACTATCAACAATTTTCCTATAAATTTGAATCTTCAATCAAATATAGATTCAAAGGAACTTACAAGTTTGCTTTCA
Source organism: Euplotes aediculatus (assembly GCA_030463445.1). Classification (NCBI taxonomy): domain Eukaryota; phylum Ciliophora; class Spirotrichea; order Euplotida; family Euplotidae; genus Euplotes; species Euplotes aediculatus. Next base: position 8,807 of record JAQGFW010003349.1, read on the forward strand.
GCACTTCAAGTTCATCACATATTTTTGGCAAATTTTCTTTTCAATATTGGATAAATTTAAATCCAGTTGAACTTACATCCTCTGCACCTTTAGAATTACTTCCATAGTTTTGAGAAATTGTTTTTATGAAATTGTTTTGATGTTTAATAGCTTGTTCTTTTATTTTACTGACTCATTTTCTTATATCATTCGAAGATAGAACACCTTCAAATTTAAGTTTACTTGCGTATTCTGCAATATTTTTGCTTGCTCCATATCATTCTACTTCATCTGCTAATTCCTTTACATTTTCCATTTCTGTAATGATGCTGTATTTCAAACTAAGTATTTCTTCATTGATTTCGGATTTGAAGTCAGAAATTACTGAGTTTGCAAACTGATCGTTAACTTCATACGATTTGAGACTCTTTGTCTTATTTCAATAGATCTCCACTGTTGATGCTGGTTTGCTCTGTGGAAACTCCAAACTTAATGCCTTTTGTTTAAGTCTTTTTAAATGATTGTCAGCTGCGATGTAATTATCATACATTGCTATGACATCGGGAGTTCCAATTTTACCTAAAGCAATGAGTTAGAAAGTGAGATGTAAATGAACTTATAGGAGAAAATCTCAAACAAAATATTTAGACTTAAATTATATAAATAAGCTTATAGTTATGTGACTTGTAATAATATGTGCATTTATAATTCAATTAAAAATTAATAGAGACAATTTTTTGAAAATAAACGCTTATATTAAATCTAAATAGGCATTAAAATCATTTATTAGATAGTGTAAAGAAAAAGAAATTGAAATGCAATTTGCTTTAGTATTAAAATTCTGGAATTAAAATCCGAATGAGCAATTATCTCTAGGGGATTTCATTTTGAAAATATTGCTAACTTTTTATCATGCTGTTTGTTTTGATTAATATTTGTTCAGTATCGATTTTTTATTTACGCTATCAACAAAATATTTTAATTTTTGAATTTGATATCTATTATTAGTTTTCATTAGAATCTTCATATTTGTATAAAAAATCAAAATGTATGCATAAATCTACAAAACCATGAATTTAAATATGTACATCCCACACATTGTCATAAGTTTATATACAAACTAGACACAAATGAGTATTTCGCTTCAACTTTAAGGGCATCTTGTATATAATTAGTGTTTAATACAATTTTAGCTTAATTAATGTCCTGGTTGCATTTAAATTTTTGCAACTCGGATTTTTTTAAAAAGCAGAATTAACTATAAAGATTAGTAATAATACTTTACTGTTCAAAATCAAAGTAATAGATCAACAATCCTTAGCATTGATAATACAAATACGGTATAACAGTTGCACCGCATAAGCGAATTTAAGGTTGAAATATAATATCTAAATATTCAGCCTTTAACAGTGTAGAACTGAGTTATTTAACACAAATATCGAGGAACAATAATTCTAAATCGTAAAAGGTTAAATATTTTGTCATTAAATTTTATCTTTAAATTCATTTTTTATGAAACAATTTCATTTAGGAATTAGCATTAAAAATATACCAAAAACAAATGATATATTTTAATTATTGTTGAATATTTATTGAATATTGAGATAACTATATTCCTTCAAAGA
>JAQGFW010003396.1:0-34093 GCA_030463445.1 Euplotes aediculatus
AATACCACGAAGGCCCTTGCACTTTTTTTCATGACTACACCAAAATCATTTTTACCCGTAATAACCAAGGAGGGGGCGGAATATTTGGCTCTAAAAAAGAAGCTGTTGTTAGGCTAAAACTTTATTCTGCCGAATACAAAGGTAAAGATTGGGCTAATATCAAAGAATTGCCTTTTAATGGAACAGATTATTCGTGTGGGCATCCTACACTTACGATTGATGACAAAATCATGTATTTTGTTTCAGATATGCCAGGCGGATATGGCGGAGCAGATATATATATGGTTCGGTATAACAATGGTGAATGGTCGAAACCTGTTAATCTGGGTGGAAAAGTAAACACAAGAGGAAATGAAATGTTTCCGTTTGTGGATGAACGTGGAAATCTATATTTTTCGTCAGATGGATTACCTGGTTTGGGCGATTTAGATATATTTTTTATTCCGATGAATACCGCAACAGGGCTGCCTGCTGGAATCACTCGAAATCTGGGCTCTCCACTCAATTCAAATCGAGATGATTTTGGAATTATTACAGATTCCGAACGCCGCTTAGGGTATTTTAGTAGTAATCGTAAACGAGGTGGTGGAGATGATGATATTTACAAATTTACTCGAATGGGTACACTCTATGGTTGCCGTGAGTTATTTGTAAATGTGTTCGATAACGAAACCAAAAAACCAATTGAAAAATTGCGTTTTGAGTACCAAATTGAAGGCGATGCAAGTAGTCAAGGAAGTGCCATAACCAACACAAATGGTAATATAAAACTATGTTTAGATGCTGATAATGATTTCGTTTTGAAGTTTTCTCAAAATGGGTATAATCCCAAAACGGTTAATTTTTCAAACAAAGAAGCCTCTGATTTTGAAGCATCTAAACTCGATATTTACCTAAAACCTCTCGAACTTATTGCTGAAAAACCTAAAAATAAAGCCAAAAATGATGGTTTACAAGATGAAAACCAACGTATGAGAATAGTTTCGAGGCAAAATCAGAATAATTCTAAATCCACGATTTTCAGAGGTGTCGTAACGGCGGGTAAAGACAGTACGCCGATTGCAGGAGTTTTGGTTCGATTTGTAAATTTGTGCGATAATTCGGTACAATTAATGACAACCAAAGCAGATGGTTCTTACGAATTTAAGAGAAACCTAAATTGTGATTATATTTTAGAAGCCTCAAAAGACGAGTTTGGAAAAAGCAGCGAAGTTGTGGCAAAAGTTGAAGAAAAACGAACTATCTCAATTTTTAAGAAGAAAAAAACTATATCGGCAACTTCATTATTCGATACCAAACTTTATAAAGTAGGCGATGTTGTACAGTTAGATAATATTTATTATGATTCGGATAGTTGGAAACTTCGTAAAGATGCTATGCGAGAACTGGACAGACTTGCCAGTACATTAAAAAAATATCCAAATATGATTATAGAAGTGCGTTCTCATACCGATACCCGTGGCAATGCACAAGATAATTTAGCTTTATCAAATAGGCGTGTGGCTGAGGTAATTGATTATTTAGCAAAAAATAATATTGCTCGCAATCGAATAAAAGGGGTCGGTAAAGGTGAATCAGAACCCGTAAATGAATGCAGTGATGGGGTACAGTGTACCGAGGCCGAGCATCAACGAAACCGCCGAACTGAATTTAAAATTCTCTCAATTGAGAGAATTTAGGTTTGTTCAAATCTAATTTTATTGTTCAAATCTATTCAACAGAAGAAAAATATTGGATATAGTTTTATTTTAACAAAGGTTTGCATAATTTTAAGACACATTGAGTTTTACTCAATTTCGATTATTCAACCTGTTAAACTAAGACTATGAAAAAGGGGATTCTCCTTTTATTTTGGCTGTGTGCTGGACTCTATACCTTTGCACAAAAAAAACCTTTGGTGGTATTCGTCTGTGGCGACCACGAATATAGTGGTGAGCAAACACTCCCCTTTATCGCTGCCGAACTCGAAAAAAACTACGGAATCCAAACCAAAGTTATCAAGTCGTATCCCGACCAGAACGCCGAGAAGAATATTCCAGACCTCGAAGCTCTCAAAAATGCTGATTTAGCTGTATTTTTTCTTCGTTGGCGACAATTGCCAACCGAACAGTTAGTACAAATCGAAGATTATCTAAAATCTAAAAAACCAATTATAGGTTTTCGTACAACTACTCATGCCTTTAATTTTCCGAAAGGGCATGAATCTGAGCGTTGGAATGCCTTTGGAGAGTTTGCCTTGAATTCTCCTCCGGGTTGGGGTGGCAAAGCCGCTCATACACATTACGGGCACGAAAGCACAACTGATGTTTCTATTATTGAACCTGCTAAAAAGCACCCGATTCTTACAGGAGTTGCCACCAATTTTCATGTGAGTTCATGGCTTTACAGAGTTTTACCCGATTATCCAACCAAAGGTTCAGAATGGCTTTTGATGGGTAAGTCTGTCAATCCAGATAAAGCAGCGATAGATAATCCAGTGGCGTGGGTAGGTACAAATTCTTATGGAGCAAAGATTTTCACAACAACGCTTGGGCATCCAGAAGATTTTCAGGTTGAATCTATGCAAAGATTGGTAATCAACGCTATTCATTATCAATTAGGGATAAAAGTACCTAAAAAATGGAAAGGCAAGATTGATATTAATGTGCCGTATCGAGGAATAGTAAAGTAGGTCGGGTTTCCAACCCGACCGTGGTATTTTAAATATTTAAAAGACCTTTCTAATATGAAATTCAACCTGAAATATACATTAACTTTTTTCGTAATTACAACCTTCCTTTTTGTTTCCTTCCAACAAAAAAGTACAAAATTCATCGAGCTTCAAAACAGTTCTCGGATTTCCCTGATTGGCGGTAATTTAGGTTCAAGAATGCTCAATTATGATTATTTTGAAACCGAACTTCATGTAAGAAATCCTGATAAATCGCTTATCATACGCAATATGTGCGATGGTGGCGATACACCTGGGTTTCGTCCTCATGCTTCACGTTTTTCACCTTGGGCATTTGAGGGTGCAGCAAAATTCCAAACCGAATTTGCCAATAATTCCGATAGCGAAGGGCATTTTGAAAACCCAGACCAATGGCTTTCAAGACTTAAAACTGATGTAATTATTGCATTTTTTGGATATTCAGAGTCGTTTCAAGGGGTGGCTGGCTTACCAAACTTCAAAGCAGAATTAGATGCTTTTATCAAACACACGCTCAGCCAAAATTACAGCGGAGTTTCTGCTCCAAAGCTCGCCATTGTTTCTCCGATTGCCTTTGAAGATTTATCAAAAATTCATGATTTACCCAATGGCGTTAAAGAAAATGCCAATCTTCTTCTCTACACCAATGCCATGCGTGAAGTGGCTCTTAAAAACGGAGTCCTGTTTGTGGATGCCTTTAATCCTTCAAAACAGTGGTATGCTTCAACACCTGAACCACTGACGATTGATGGTTCACAGCTCAATGCGGAGGGCTATAAAAAATTAGGTAAGTTATTGACCGACAATATTTTCGGAAAAACAGAACCCAAAGCCGAGTCAAACAGAAACCTTATCAAATGGGCGGTTGATGAAAAAAACTGGATGTGGCACAATGATTATAAAATTCCGAATGGGGTTCATGCCTACGGTCGTCGTTACAATCCTTTTGGACCAGACAATTATCCTGCCGAGATTGAGAAGATTCGTCAGATGACCGATATTCGAGATAAAGCAATTTGGCTTGCCGCATCAAAAGGGGAGAAGACTGATTTAGCCACCGAAGATAAAAATACGAGAACTTTGCCCGAAGTAAAAACCAATTTTAATCCTGACAAAAACGGTAGTTTAAAATATTTATATGGCGATGAAGCTCTCAACTCGCTAAAATTACCCGAAGGTTATAAAATTGAGCTTTTTGCTTCTGAAAAAGAATTTGTTGATTTGGCAAATCCTGTTCAAATGTCGTTCGATAACAAAGGACGTTTGTGGGTTGCAACCATGCCAACTTATCCGCATTATAAACCAGGCGATACCAAACCAAATGATAAATTGTTGATTTTGGAAGATACCAATAACGATGGGAAAGCCGATAAACAAACCGTTTTTGTTGATAATCTGCATCTCCCATTAGGTTTTGAATTTGCTCCCGAAGGTGTTTATGTTTCGCAAGGAACAAATCTGAAACTATTTACCGATACCAATGGCGACGATAAAGCCGATAAAGTTGAAATAATCATGAGTGGTTTTGATGACCATGATACCCACCACAATAACAGTGCATTTTGTGCCGACCCTTCGGGTGCAATTTATGGAGGCGAAGGCGTTTTTCTGCATACCAATGTCGAAACTTCTTACGGTACAGTGAGGGCAACCAATGGTGGATTCTACCGTTTTAGTCCACAATTAAAGAAGTTATACAGAATCGCTCAATTATCAATTCCGAATCCTTGGGGGATTGCATTTGACGAATGGGGACAGCCATTTTTTGCCGAAACTTCTTCACCAGATGTACGTTGGATGACTCCTGGAACGGTACTTCCTCGATATGGAGAATCTACTCATAAAGGTTTCCAACTCATCGAAAAAGACCACATGGTACGCCCGACTTCGGGTTTAGAATTTATTTCGAGCCGACATTTTCCTGATGAAGTACAAGGGGATATGTTAATCAATAATACGATTGGTTTTTTGGGTACTAAACAGCACAAAATTTGGGATGACGGTACGGGTTACAAAACCAAGCACCGCCAAGATTTGATAGTGAGTTCGGATAAAAATTTCCGTCCGGTTGATATGGAATTTGCCCCAGATGGCTCGCTTTATGTTATTGATTGGCATAATATTCTTATTGGACACATGCAGCACAATGCCCGAGACCCACTCCGTGACCACGTTCATGGTCGAATCTACCGAATCACGTATCCGTCAAGACCACTTGTAAAACCTGCACAAGTTTATGGAGCAAGTATCGAAACATTGTTAGATAACTTAAAATTGCCCGAATATCGTACTCGTTATCGTTCAAAAAGAGAATTAAGAGGCAGAAAAGCCGAAGAGGTTTTACCAAAACTCAATAAATGGGTTGCCGAATTAGACAAAACTGACCCTAAATATGAGCATCATCTGCTCGAAGCTCTTTGGGTAACTTGGGGTTTAGATAAAATCGACCAAGTTTTACTAAAGAAATTACTTAAAACCAACGATTATCGTGTACGAGCTGCTGCGGTTGAAGCATTGAGGTTTACTGGTCATCAAGTAAAAGACCAAGCCGAACTGCTCATGCATGCTGCACGAGACGAAAACGGTAGGGTTAGACTAAATGCGATAGTTGCTGCTTCGTGGTTGCCAAAAGAAAAAGCTTTACCGATTTTGGCAGAAGCCAAAAAGAAACCTTTGGATGAATGGATGACACATGCTCATCAAACTGCGGTGGCTCATGCAAGCGGAAAAGCCGTTAGCAAGACCAAAGAGGTTTATAGTACGACAAATCTGAAAGGTAAAGATTTTGAATTGTTCAATAAAGGCAAAGCGATTTTCTCAAAAGAAGGCTATTGTATTACGTGTCATCAAGCTGATGGAAACGGGCTTCCTGCCTCTGGTTTTCCGCCATTGACTGGTACAAATTGGGTAAATGGAAGTGAAGACCGATTGATAAAAATCATATTGAAAGGCTTGATGGGTCCAATCGAAGTAAATGGCAAAAACTATGTAGGACAAGTACCAATGACACCATTTGAAGGTTTACTGAAAGATGAGGAGGTAGCTGCAGTAGCTACTTACATCCGTAATTCGTTCGGCAATAAATCGTCGGTTGTTACAGCCGAAAAAGTAAAACAAATTAGAGCGGCTGTTAAATCTAAAAAAGACTTTTATCAGAGCGAAGCATTATTAAAAGAACATCCTTTAGAAAAGTGAGAGAATTGTGTAGATGAGGTAACTTTATTTTAAAATTAATAGAGTGATATGTTTGAAAATATTAATGAATTATTTGAACATTTAGAATTAGATAATGAAAAAGGTGTTAGATTTCTTCGAGTACTGACTACTTCTGGAATTGCATTTGTCCTGTATCAACATTTTGGAGGTGTTTTAAATCTTCCAAATGATTTATCAATTAAAAATATTTCCAATTTTTTCTTTAGTTATCAAATATTTATCCCCATTTTATTTTACTATCTAAGCTGGATTTTATTTGTAGTGATTATTCCTTTCATGTTGAATTTGATTTTTCGAGGATTATTTGAATATATCTATTTTCAATATTTTTTAAAGTATGAAAGGGGAAATGTAGAGAAAACTACTCAGAATGATGCACAAGAAGTAGTAAAATTATTATCAAATTTGCCAACGCATCTCGGGGGGGTTAGATTTAATTTAGAAAAATGGGTAAAAGATAAACAAGAGGATATTTATGATACTTATCTTGAGATGAATGAGGGTGCAGATGAGGTCATATCACAAAGGTTTGATAAAATTATTTTTTGCATTCAAATTCTAATAATATACTTATTGAAGTTGAGATATACGATTGTATTTTATGGATTTATCAATAAAGTAATTATCAGCTTTTTTATACTCACAATTTTCGGACAATTTGTTCTAATAATTTTAGGATTAGTTATCAAAAAATTGATTAGATTTCTATATAAAGTATTAGAAAAGCATCGAAATTACTTCAAACTTCTTGATTCATAGAATTCAAATTGATATAAATTCGAGATGCAATACAAAGAAAAAACTCAAATACAGCCCATTTAGAAATAGATTTCATTGGTGGATTCGGTTTTTTGACCAAAGAAGAACAAAAACTTTCTGAGTATTTTTAAATCAGAAGATTTTAAAATCGCAAAACAGAAATATTTGCTTTTCATCGAAGCCCAAAGCAAACACTTAAAATTTAATTTAATCTTATGCAATTAGCAATTCATAACTGGATGCGTGCCGAAAGCATCGAAAAAACGGTAGAGAGAATCGCATCGCTTGGCTACGAAAATATTGAGATTCAAGGCTCTCCAGAAGCTTACGATACCAAACACGTGAGTAATTTGCTCGAAAGTTTTGGTATCAAATGTTGGGGTTCGGTAACGCTCATGCTCGAAGACAGAAACCTTTTGGCAAAAGATAAAAATCAGCGAGCCAAATCGGTTCAGTACGTAAAAGATGTGGTGCGAATGGTACGAGAACTCAACGGAACGATGGTTTCGGTTGTGCCAGCAACGGTTGGAAAAATTATTCCCGATGGTCGCCCCGACGAAGAATGGCAGTGGGCTGTCGAAGGTATGCAGCAGGTTTATGAATATGCCGAAAGCGTGGGCATAAAGATTGGAATCGAACCAATTAACCGTTTTGAAACCTATTTTATCAACCGTGGCGACCAAGCCTTAGCCTTAGCAAAAGCAACCGGTCCAAATTGTGGTGTTTGTCTGGATACTTTCCACATGAATATCGAAGAAGACGATATGTTTGATGCCATCCGCCGTGCAAAAGGGCGTTTGGTGGGCTTCCATGTGGCAGATAACAACCGTATGGCACCCGGAATGGGTAAGTTAGATTGGGCAAAAATTATCAAAACCCTTCGAGAAATCGAGTACAATGATATTTTATCGGTTGAATTTTGTTCGCCTTTGGATAGAACACCAGCAAACCCATATTCAAATTCGATTGAACATAATCCAGAAGGACTCAGCCCCGAGCAAAAGAAATTTTTAGAAGACCACGGAAGCTCGGCTGTTACCGAGGATTTTTATACCATGCTTACTCGCAAATCAGTAGAAACTCTAAGACCATTGATATAATTTTATAGACTTGCAGAGTTTTTAAAACTTCACAAGTCTGAAACAACAATTATGAAAATTACAAACGTAGAAGCATTTTGGCTTCGTTGTCCGATTCCGAAAGAAAAACAACACCGTTCAGATTACGGACTTCTAACAGATTTTGATATGACTTTGGTCGTTGTTACAACCGAAGACGGCTTACAAGGTTTTGGAGAATCCAAAGCGGCGGTGGGTTCGTCGGGGGTTTGTGCTTCGATTGTGAGTTGTATCGAAAACGAAATAAAACCGATTCTGATTGGGCAAGATGCCAGAAATATCAGCCGAATCTGGGAAATGGTCTATAATGGCACAAGAGACCATTATGCACTTTCGAGAGGTCGGAAATTCCCAATTTTAGGTCGTCGTGGGCTTACAATTTCGGCAATGAGTGGTGTTGATACAGCCCTTTGGGATTTAAAAGGAAAAGCACTTGGTGTTCCAGTCGTTGAGTTATTGGGTGGTGCTTGCCGTGATAAAATGGAGTGTTATGCCAGTGGTGGTTGGGCAGGGGCTGATAAAATTGGTGAACAATTAAATGGCTATATTTTAAAAGGTTTCAAAGGTGTGAAAATGCGAGTAGGCATCATGGATGAAACCGTTGGCGAAAGTATCAAGCGTGTTAAAAATGCCCGTGAAGCCATTGGAGATAACATAAAGTTGATGACAGACGCTCATGGTACATTCAGTGTTCCAGAAGCCAAGCAGTTTTGTAGAGGGGTTGAAGATTGCAATTTGTATTGGTTTGAAGAGCCAATCAGCCCTGATAACCGCCATGGAACATCCGAAGTGAGAGCCTCTACTATTATTCCAATTGCCGCAGGCGAAAGCGAATACACAGCTTTTGATGTCAGAGATTTGATTGAAGTAAGGGCATTAGACGTTGTTCAGCCAGATTCTGCAATAATAGGAGGTATTACTGAAGCCATGCGGGTTTCGCAATTAGCTCATACTTACCAGCTCGAACTCGCTCCGCATTGCTGGGGTTCGGCGTTTTCGTTTATGGCGGGTGTAAATGTGGCATTTGCTTCTCCAGCGGCTGTAGTTATCGAGTTTTCGCTTGGGGGCAACCCGATGATGTATGAATTAGTAAAAGAAAAAATTGAAGTAGTTGATGGAATGATTTCGGCTCCATCAGCACCCGGTTTAGGCTTAACACCTAATTGGGATTTTGTAAAGGAATTTAAACAGAAAATATAAATAAATCCTCTTGACCCCTCTCCATCGGGAGAGGGTAAGGGGTGAAATACTATGGCAAAAGCAATTGGCATAAATCACGTGGCTTTGGTAGTCAAAAACTTAGAAGAAGCCTCAGAGTTCTACGAAAAAGAATTAGGTTTGGAGGTGATTCCAGCATTTTTGTTTGATTATCCAACCGCTTTTTTCAAATTTAACGAAACCCAACAACTCCATCTTACCGAATGGGATGACGTCTATTCGTTTAGAGGTCATATTTGTATTACAATAGATGATATAAACTCCTTGTATTGGAGAATGAAAGAGTTGGGCATCATTGATACAACTCCGTGGGGAATGGTTCGGGTGCTTCCGGGTGGCAATATTCAAATGTTTGTGCGAGACCCTTCGGGTAATTTACTCGAACTTTCGAGTCCTCCGGGATATGAGATTGACACTAAAATTCTCGAAGATGATTTGTTTAAAGAAGGAATCTATGTTTCGGGTAGAAACGATTTCAGAGGTTACAAATCAAAAGATGCAACCCTTTATCATGGAAGTAATTAATGTGTGAATTACTGATTGTTTGGTGGTTATAATATTCACTAATTCGCTCATTCACAATTATTATGAATATCCTTTTATTAGAAACCATTGACGAGTCGGCGTTTCAAATTCTTGAAAATCAAGAAGATATAACTATTTTTAGGCATTTTGAAACACAAACTTCGGGTGAAGATTTACAAAAAATTGATGCAGTAATCACTCGTGGGATTGGACAAGTAAATGCTGAATTAATTGATGCTTGTCCTAATCTTAAAGTGGCGGCCCGATGCGGAGTTGGACTCGATAATGTTGATGTAAAAGAAGCTACCAAGCGAGGAATCAAAGTTGTGAATGCACCTGGCTCAAACGCCAATACAGTTGCTGAGCATACTATTGCTTTGATTTTGATGCTACAACGTAACCTTTACCAAGCTCTGAACGATGTAAAATCTGGAAATTGGGCGGCTCGAAGTACCTTCAAAAGCGATGAAGTAGGAGAGAAGACCATCGGGATTTTAGGTTTAGGCAATATCGGTTTGAAAGTAGCAAAAATCGCTGAGGCTTTGGGTATAAATGTCATTTATTGGTCGCAAACAAAAAAAGATGTTTCGTATGAATATGTATCAAAAGATGAACTTTTGGCTAAATCTGATATAATTTCGATACATTTACCATTCAATGCTGAAACCGAGAAGCTATTTGACCAAGCAACATTCTCTAAACTAAAACCTAACGCAATTTTGGTAAATACGGCTCGTGGGCAACTTATTGATAAACAAGCACTTATCAAATCCTTAAATGATGGCACGTTAGGTGGCTATGGGGCAGATGTGCCGACATCGCCAGCACCAACGGCAGATGACCCGCTGATTTCGCATCCGAAAGTACTGATTACAGCCCATGTAAGTAGCCTAACCTCAACTACTTATCGGAATATGTGTGTTTCTACGGTTAATAATGTCTTAGCTATTTTGAGAAACCAAGCCCCACATCCTAACTGTATTTTTAACTTAAAAGAACTGACATTGCAGAACAAACTTTCGATTCATCCATAATTATTCACACTTTTCTGACTATTTAATTATTCAACCTTATAAAAATGAACAAACTAAAAAAAACAGGATTATATGTAGCACTCATTACTATTTCAGTAATTACGGCTTCTTATACTTTCGTTAGGTATTATTCTTCAAACGATAATCCCAAAATCAGTAAACTCAAACTCCAGCCGGGCTTTATAGCCGAGCATATCTTAAGCCCATCAGATAGTCAAATGGGTTCGTGGGTTTCGATGTGTTTTGATGATAAAGGTCGTATGCTGGCATCTGACCAATACGGTGGTATTTTTAGATTAGAGATTCCGCCGATTGGCTCAAAAGAAATAACACCAAAAATCGAAAAAATTAAAATCGAAGGTGATACCGTTTTATTTGGAGCGGCACACGGGTTGTTGTATGCGTTCAATTCGCTATATGTTTTGGTCAATAACATGAGCATTAAAAATATGCCCAAAAGAAGTGGATTATATCGCTTGCAAGATACCGATGGCAACGATAAATTTGATAAAATTACCTTGATGAAACCCCTTGTAGGAGATGGTGAGCATGGTCCTCACAGTGTAAAACTATCGCCTGATAAAAAATCGTTATTTGTCATTTGTGGCAATTATACAAATTTGCCCAAGATGGATTCGTACAAAATTTTACCAACTTGGAAGTACGATAATTTATTCCCCGAAATAAAAGACCCACGTGGACATGCCAACGACCGCAAAGAGCCAGGTGGCTGGGTAGCAAATGTATCGCCCGATGGCTCAAATTGGGAATTGGTTTCGGCAGGTTATAGAAACCCGTTCGATTTGGCTTTTAATGACGCTGGTGATTTATTTGTTTACGACGCTGATATGGAGTGGGATTTTGGCTTGCCGTGGTATCGTCCAACTCGTATTTGTCATGCTACCAGTGGCTCAGAGTTTGGTTGGAGAACAGGAGATGGCAAATGGTCGGCTAATTTTCCTGATAATTTACCGCCGGTAATCAATATTGGGCAAGGTTCACCAACAAATCTTTTGTATTTGAAAGATGCTAAATTCCCGACAAAGTATAAAAATGCTCTTTTGGCCTTTGATTGGAGTTTCGGAATCATGCACGCCATACATCTAAAACCACAAGGTTCGACTTATTCGGCTGATAGAGAAGAGTTTTTGTCGGGTGTACCGCTGCCATTGACAGATGGAGCGATTGGCCCCGATGGTGCTTTGTATTTCTTAACTGGTGGACGCAGACTCGAATCTGACCTTTTTAGGGTTTATTATAATGGTTCAGAAAGCACTGCTGATGCCAAACCAGCTGAATTGACAGTTGAAAATAAACTAAGAAGACAAATTGAAACCTTCCACAAAACTAATCCAGAAGCTGTAAAAGTGGCTTTCTCGAATCTTGCTCATGCTGATAGATTGGTTCGCTATGCTTCAAGAATCGCCCTTGAGCATCAACCAGTAGATACTTGGAAGCAACAAGCATTGGCAGAGAAAAATCCAATTTCTCTTATAAATGCTATGATTGCCCTTACCCGAAGCACAACTGCTACTGATAAATCGGCGATTTTGAATGCTTTGCTTAGTGTTAAGATGGAATTATTGACCCAATCTCAACAATTAGATTTGCTGCGTGCGTATGAGTTGGTTTTTTCAAGATTTGGCTTACCAGAGGCTTCACAAATTACCCAAATCACGACATTATTAAATAGTAAATTCCCTGCACAAGCCAGCGAGTTGAACAAGCAATATTGTAAACTTTTGGTTTTTCTTGATTCGCCAGCAGTTTTACCAAAAACTTTGGCTTTGATGGATAAAAAAGAGAATCCTGCCGATAATGAAAAATTCGCCACGAGTTCAGAAGATTTGATTCTCAGAAATCCAGCATACGGATTAGATATTGCCAAGATGCTCGAAAAAATGCCAGCTCCGCAGCAAACCTATTATGCCATGATGCTATCAAAACTCAAATCTGGCTGGACACCCGAATTGAGAGACAAATATTTTGCATGGTATAAAAAAGCATTTAGTTATCGTGGAGGAAACAGCTATATCGGGTTTATAGACAAAGCTCGAAAAATAGCTTTGGCAAATGTGCCAGCAGATAAAAAAGAATATTATGATAAACTTTCGGGTGGCGAAATGCTAACATCTTCCGGAAATGATATTGCCGAAGCAGATTATCCAAAAGGACCAGGTAAAAATTATAAAATAGAGGATGTAGATAGAATCTTTGGAACCGAACTTTCGGCTCGTGATTATAAGCGAGGTAAAGCAATGTTTATTGCAACAACGTGTTCGAGATGTCATGCCGTTAGGGGTGAAGGTGGCAACATCGGACCCGACTTAACCCAAGTAGGTACTCGTTTTAGCACAAAAGATATGATGGAAGCAATCATCAATCCCGATAAATCAATCTCAGACCAGTATGCAGCTACGGAGTTTCAGTTGAAAAATGGTAAAAGTATGGTCGGTAAAATCACCAATCAAGATGCTAATTTTTATTATGTTTCGCTAAACCCATACACCCCAGATTATATCACCAAGATTGCCAAAAAGAGTGTTGCTTCTAAACAGTATTCGACGGTTTCGTTGATGCTACCAGGTTTGATAAACTCTCTCAGCGAAGAAGAATTGAAAGACTTAGTTGCTTATCTGAAATCGGGGGGCGATGAAAATAATAAGGTTTTTAAATAATTTTTATTTGTTTTGTATTGAAAGTCGGACTATTCATCCGACTTTTTTGTTGCAAATTTGTAACCGTAAATTATTGAGCAATTTCAATTCAGATAAAACATGGCAGAAACACTTTATATACCCCAAAATGCAACCCGAAAAGAAATTTATGAAAGTCTTTTACCTCAAATCAAAGGATTACTCACTGGCGAGCCAGATTTGATTGCTAACATGGCAAATATTACAGCAGTTTTGAGAGAAGCATTTGGTTTCTTTTGGGTTGGTTTTTATATTAAACGTGAGAATCAATTGGTTTTAGGTCCATTCCAAGGGCCAATCGCTTGTACCCGAATCAATTTCGACAAAGGGGTTTGTGGCTATACTTATCGAATCAAAAAAACGGTTATTGTCCCAAATGTTGATAATTTTCCGGGGCATATTGCGTGTAGTTCGGCTTCAAAATCTGAGATTGTGGTACCTGTTTTTGATAAAAATCGTGAAGTTATGGCAGTTTTAGATGTTGATAGCGATAAATTGGCTGATTTTTCGGAAGATGATAGAGCGGGTTTGGAGGCAATTATTAAAGTTTTAGAAGAGACCTTATAATATAAAATAAAGTAGTGTGGCTCTGCCACACTACTTCGGAACTTTAATGGTTATAAGGGGTAATTGTAATGATTTTACCTTCTGGGTCATAATTAAGTTCTGTAATCTTTACACTACGAAGGTGTGTTACACCCTCCGAAAGACTCGAATCGTGGTAGAAAAGATACCATTTCCCTGCAATTTCGCAGATAGAATGATGACTTGTCCAGCCTACAACAGGGTTCAAAATACGCCCTTGGTATGTAAATGGTCCATAAGGATTATCCCCCGTGGCGTAGCATATAAAGTGAGTATCGCCAGTCGAATATGAAAAATAGTATTTTCCATTGTAAAGGTGCATCCAAGAAGCCTCAAAAAATCTCCGTTCGTTGTCTTCGGCCAAGAGTAAATTTCCATCTTCATCCAATATTTTGACCTGTCTCGGTGTTTCGGCAAATTGTTTCATATCATCGCTCAATTTTGCTACAATAGGACCCAACGCAGGCTCAAATGGTAATGGCTCTTCATTATTTATGTTGTATTCATTATCTCGATATTTTTGTAATTGCCCGCCCCAAATTCCTCCAAAATACATATAAAAACTACCGTCAGTGTCTTCAAAAACGGCTGGGTCTATGCTATAACTTCCTTCGATGGGTGTTGGCTCAGCAACGAATGGACCTGTCGGTGAGTCTGAAATTGCCACACCTATCTGAAAAATTCCGTCCGCTTTTTTTGCTGGAAAATATAAATAATATTTGCCGTCTTTATGTGCCGCATCAGGAGCCCACATTTGTTTTTCTGCCCAAGGTACATCTTTTACATGGAGAGCCAAGCCATTGTCAATTGCTTCACTATCAATAGAATCCATCGAAAGAACATGGTAATCTTCCATCGCAAAATGACTTCCTAAATCATCAAACGGGATTCCTGCTTCAATATCGTGTGATGGATAAATATAAATTTTACCATCAAAAACATGTGCCGAAGGGTCGGCAGTATAAATATGTTTTACGAGTGGCTGCGAAATAGCACTTTGATTTAAAACTTCAAAATCAATATGAGCGATACTTTCTTCTGGCATTTTATTAGCTGTTATTTTCTTCTTTCTTTAAGTTCTAATTCTATTTTATTTTCTAATTGTTTATTGATTTCGTACCAAAAGAGCAATATTGCCCCAATGATAAAAATCAATCCAGGATAAATACTTACCGAAAGTTTAATACCCGAAACCGCTCCTTCGGCTTGTTGAGCTTGCTCGGCTACGTACCCATAGTTAGAAAGCAACGCCGCACCTAATGCCCCACCGATACTTAATCCTACTTTTAATCCAAAAATCATTGCCGAAAAAATAATGGCAGTAGCACGGCGGTTATTTTTCCATTCTGAGTAATCTGCCACATCGGCAATCATCGCCCAAAGTAGCGGAATCGTTACACCATAAGTAAATCCATGTAGAATCTGGGTAAAAAAGACGATTCCGATAGAGTCTTTTGGGTAAAAATTGAACATCAATAAGCAGACAGCCGAAAGTACCAGGAAGATTCCAAAGATATTTCTTTTACCAAATTTATCTGCCAGTGGTTTTGAGAACATGATTCCGATAATCATAAAAATGATTCCACCAGCATTGAAAAAGCTATTGGCAGAGGTTGGAGCATCTTCTGGCCATTCAAATTTACCTAAACCAATTCCTGTTATGGTTTCGTTAAGCCCTTTGATAAAAGTATTGAAACCGATACTTTCGAGGTAATTGGCTTGTGCAGAAGGGTCAAGATAATACTTGAAGTAATAAATGTACATTCCACCTTTCAAAGCCAAAGTTACAAAAACCAAGATGGTTACTAAAAGCATAATAACCCACGGCTTATTTTTTGATAAATCGGTGAGGTCTTGTTTGATACTGCTTTTTTCTTCGATGGGAGGAACAATCCTTTCTCGGGTTGTTATAAAAGTAATTAGCAAGCAGATTACACCCACAATCGCAAAAAAGAACATTACTTTCTCAAAACCAACAGCTTTGTTGCCGTGCCCAAGCGATAAAGCCAATGGTAAAAGCAATGATTGAATGATAAACTGAGCAACCATTACGGCAACAAACCGATACGAAGACAAACTGTTGCGTTCTTTCATATCGCCTGTGATAACCCCGCTCAATGCCGAATACGGTAAATTGCTTGCTGAATAAATGATTACAAGTAAAAAATAAGTTATAAAAGCATAGATAATTTTCCCTAATTCGCTAAAATCCGGTGTCGAAAACGCCAAAAGCGAGATTATGCCGAATGGTACCGAAGTCCATAAAACCCACGGTCTAAATTTCCCCCAGCGTGTGTTAGTTCGGTCGGCGATGATGCCCATAATGACATTAAAAAATGCACCAATAAAACCACCAAAAAAAATAATGACGCTCGCCGAACCCGCTGGAATCTTATAAACATCTGTATAAAAATAGGCTAAGAAGGTCATCAATGTCTGAAAAATGAGATTGGCAGCTAAATCGCCCAGACTATACCCTATTTTTTCGATGACTGATAATTTATGTGTTGATGTACTCATTTTTGGGAGGGTTGATTATTTGCTTGTTTTAAGGTTAATTACTGTATTGTTAGCGGATTTTTCATTGAATTATCTATCAAAAATGGTAGAAAATACGTTTTATTACTCACAAAGATTTTATTTTGAAGTCAATGAATTTATCGGGATACATTTTTAAAAATCGGTTTGTTTTGTGCAAAACAAACCGATGAAATCACATACAGTACAAAAAGACAGTATTTCGTTTATTCTAAAATTGAACCAGATAGGTGATTTTTGTTTTAGTAAATTTGATTAGAATGCTAAAAAATACCTTATGGTAAATTTTACCACAAGTTTAAAGCCTTTTTCTGAATCTTACAAGTATTATCTTAAAAATTATCAAAAAAATCCAAAACTAAGTCTTGTTTGTACGATTTTAGCTCATTTTGTAAGGTTTTATATAATGACACTTGTGAATTGTGAGATGGTTTGCGTGGCTTTTACTATATTGCGACCGAAAATTTATTTGAAATTATAATATTGTTTTGAATTTTTCGAACGAAATAATTGACGCACTCTCGATAGACTGTGTGATATTTGGATTTAAAGAATCGCAGCTGTATGTACTTTTGGTCAAGCACGGAATCGGACCAACGATTGGTCAGTGGGCTTTGCCAGGTAGCTGGATTCGCTATAATGAAAGTATAGATAATGCCGCCACTCGGATTCTATCTTCTCAGACCTCGGTAGATAATTTGTATCTTGAACAATTCAAGACATTTGGTAGTTTAGAACGTTTTCCAGAAAGACGAGTAATTACGATTGCGTATTATGCACTTGTAAATATTGAGAAGTTTAACCCTAAACCGGGTCCAACAGAGGCAGATGTCATGTGGTTTAATGTAGAAGATGTATCTCAATTAGCTTTTGACCACAACAGAATTTTTGAGAGTTGCTTTAAGTTTTTGAAACACAAAGTTATGCACGAGCCAATAGGGTTTAATTTATTACCTCCAAAGTTTACTTTATTACAGCTACAAGAACTTTACGAAGCAATTTTGAATCAAAAATTGGATAAATCGAATTTTAGGAAGAAATTTCTAAAAATGAACCTATTGGTAGATACCAAAGAAAGGCAAAAAGATGTTTCGCACCGAGCGGCTACGCTTTACCGTTTTGACGAAAAAATCTACAATAAGTTACTCGATAAAGGCTTTACTTTTGAAGTTTGATTTAGTTTGGGTGTTCGATTATTGTTTAATAGTCATTGGTTATCCACTCAATTGTTTTGAGTTTTTCAACCAAATGACTATTAAATGACCCACAATGACAATATTACACTCTTGCAAAGCTATTACTTGGGCATAGTAGGTCTTACCTCTATTTTGCTTGGGAGTGTCCGAGCAGGCATTTTTATTAAATCTGAAACAATCTGCCCAATATCTTCGGGTTGGATTTTCCACGAATCTGATTCTGATGGAATATGCCCGTTGAAATACGTAGCTACCGACCCAGGCATGATGGTTGTTACTTTGATTCCTTCATTTCGTACATCAAGCATCATGGCTTGTGTAAATCCAACCAAACCAAACTTACTTGCGTTGTAGGCTGTACCGTTATTAAAAAAGTTTGTTCCTGCCAAACTCGCAATCGTGATAAAATACCCTTTGCTGGCTTTTAGGGCTTCGAGCGATGCTTTTACACTAAAAAATACACCTGTTAAGTTAATATCTATTGTCTCTTGCCATTGTTCGGCAGTGAGATTCTGAATTGGTGCAAAATGCCCTATGCCTGCATTGGCAATAAAATAATCAATCCGTCCCCATTTTTCGAGAACTCCATTGACGGCTTTTATTTGAGAATCAAGACTCCGAACATCCGATTCGAGTCCGATAGCAAAACCATCTCTTATTTTATTAAGTGATACTGCTGCTGTTTGGGCTGCGTCTGCCGAGCGGCTCGTAATAGCCACTTTGATTCCATCTTTTATTAAGACTTCGGCAACACCAAGACCGATTCCTTTTGAACCTCCTGTAATAAAGGCTACTTTTGATTCTGACATATCTGATTATTCTAAACTATTTATAACTTCTTCGACTTCGAGCGATTCATCAAAAAACGACAAAAGTTTCAATAAAACGGCTTCCATGACAGCATCGGGGCAAGATGCCCCACAAGTCAGCATGATGGTTGGTTTTTTATCTTTTGGAATAAAATTACTGGTATTTTCTTCGTTTTTTTTGTGTAGATTATAATGTTTGATTTCGGATTCTGAAACTATTTTTTCATGCGATTGAATAAAATAAGTAGGTAATTTTTCATCGCAAAGCTCAACCAAATGACTTGTGTTAGAACTATTGTATCCACCTACCACAACGGCAAAATCTGCTGATTCTTGGAGTAAAGCATAAGTTGCTTCTTGGTTATCGTTGGTAGCGTAGCAAAGCGTATCACGAGTATTGGCAAAATGTTTATCAACTTCATCGTTTGTTAATTGATAATGCTCAATCATTATTTGCTTTAAATAATCTGCAATGCCTTGTGTATCAGATGCCAGCATGGTGGTCTGATTGACGACGCCGATTCGCTCTAAATCTTTTTTAGGATTAAACCCATCTGAAAACTGTCCTTTGAAATCGGTATAAAATTGTTCGCTTGGTAATTCGCCCGTAATGTATTTTGCTAATATTTTTGTTTGGTCAATATCTTTTACAACAATCGTAGGTGCATTTTCTTTACTATGAGAGAAAGTCGCACGAGTTTCTTCGTGGCTTGGTTTTCCATGCACAACTATTGTATAACCACGTTCGCCAATCTGATTGGCTCTATTCCACACTTTTTCTACAAAAGGGCAGGTTGTATCGTATTTATAAGGGTCAATTCCGAGCGAATTGAGTTTATTTTGAATCTCGATAGTTGTCCCGAATGCCGGAACAATTACAACATCATCATTCGATATTTCGGTCCAGTCAATGATTTGGTTTCCTTTGGTATCCATCAAATACCGAACCCCACGAGATAGCAAATCGGCGTTTACATCTGGATTATGAATCATTTCACTCAATAAAAAAACTCTTTTGTCGGGATTCTCATTGATGGTTTTATAGGCAATCTCAACGGCATTTTCGACTCCGTAGCAAAATCCAAAATGTCTTGCTATTAAGAATTTAACATTCCCAAAATCTAAAACCGTCGGGCTAAAATCACGTTTGAGTTTATCTTTTTTACGACGAATCTCTTTGATTTTACCAATGATATTGCTCTTGTATATTTCTGGAATTACGAATGATTTCATAAATGCTAAACAACCTTTGAATAAAGTTTGTTACAAAACTACGAGATGAATCTTAACAAATTGAAAGTAATTGTGATTTTTATACGTATTTTCGCAACAACTTACTTTTTTGATTTCATGCGGTTATTCATTCCCCTTTTTTTATTTATAAATTTCGGAATTTTTGCACAAGGGGTTTTTGCTCCGCTAAATACAGATTATTACCATCTGATTGATAGATATGAGATAAAAAGTGGTAAACTCTCCAATAATTTTCATAGCAATTTTAAAGGCTTCAATCGTGGTAGCATTGTTAAACTAACCGAAGACGTAAAACCCGAAAACTCAAGAGACTCTTTCAATTTAACATACCTACAAAATGATTCTTGGGAGTGGCTCGATGACCAAAAACTATCTCAATCGGTAAATAAAAAGCCTATTTTGAAGTTTTTTTACAATAAAAAAGCCGATTTTATTAGCTATCAAAATAAAGATATTGACCTACATGTCAATCCTGTTTTACAGTTTGGAATGGGTACTGATAATATCTCAGAAGCTCAACCTTTTATCAATAGCCGAGGAATAGAAATCAGAGGAATGATTGCAAAAAAAGTTGGTTTTTATTCATACTTGACTGAAAACCAAATTACGAATCCCTTTTATGTAAACGAATTGAGTCGTTTTTATAATGGATTTCCGTATGAAGGCTTTACAAAAGTGGTAGATTCGGACACAGCAAAACTCAAAACCGATTTTTTTTCTGCCAGAGGCTATATTGCCTTCAATCCAATCAAACAGATACAGCTTCATTTTGGGCATGACCGCAACTTTATTGGTTCGGGTATCCGGTCTATGATTTTGTCTGATTTTAGTTCGCCATATTTGCAGTTGCGGATGATAACTCAGGTAGGAAAAATCCAGTATGTCAATATTTTTGGGCAATTGACCAATAAGCAAATCCCGCAACCGGTTGATGGAAGTATTCCGTTAGCTCCTAAATACATGGCTTTTCATCATCTAAATTACAATATTACTAAAAACTTGAATATTGGCGTTTTTGAAACAATTGTGTTCGGTAAACGCCAAATTGGGTTTGATTTGAATTACTTGAATCCAATCATTTTTTATCGTTTTGTAGAAGGCCATCTCGGTAGTGCAGATAATTCGATGCTCGGAATTGATTTTAAATACAATTTCTTAAAGCGTTTTTCTACTTATGGACAATTGGTTTTAGATGAATTTAAATGGACTTACCTCAGAGAACGAAAAGGATGGTGGGGAAGCAAAATAGCAACACAAATCGGGTTGAAGTACATAGATGTTTTAGAGATTCCTAATCTGGATGTGCAAGCAGAGTTTAACTTGGCTCGCCCCTATACATACAGCCATTTTTCGACATTTAGTAATTTTGCCAATTATAATATGCCAATGGCACATCCGATGGGAGCTAATTTTCGAGAGATTTTGGTTCAAGCAAGATTTCAAGCATTTAAAAGGCTATTTTTAACGGCTTCTTTTAGCTCAATCCGTACAGGCGAAGATTATGATGCTACCAACTGGGGCGGCAATATCTTACGAAATTACTTGCTGTTGCGTCCGCAAGACTTTGGGAATACTATCGGGCAGGGCAGACGCACTAATATTATTTATTTTGATTTCAATGCTTCGTATATGCTAAAGCATAATTTGTTTTTAGATTTCAATGCAGTCAGTCGAAGCTACGATAGTCGAGAAACTACCCTTAATTATGTAAATACTTCACTATCAGGTGGTTTGCGTTTGAATATTGGCCGTCGAAACTTGATTTTCTAAGTCAGAATCAATTTAATGCTTGCAACAATGAGTACCAACGCCAAAATAACTTTTAGGGTAAGATTATTGAATTTTTTACTGCCTAAATACCCACCCGCAAAACCACAAATTACCGCAATTATTATCCAGTTATAGACTTCGGGCTCGGGTTTGTAACCTTTTGATAATAAGCCAATTAAGCCAGAAAATGAATTGGCAAATATAAAAAGAGCAGATACCGCTGCAACCTCTTTTACACGGCCCCAATTCATCAAAAGCATTATTGGGCTTAGTATAATTCCTCCTCCGATTCCAATCATTCCCGAAAGTAAACCAATCACTCCACCTGTCAGAAGACCTTGCCAGAGTTTGGGTTCTTTTAGTTTATCTTCATCAGATTTAAAAGAAAGCATAATTCTTAAAATCGCTATAATGAGGGCTAAACCCAATATTTTTTTGTAAACACCGTCGCTTAATGGGGTAATTGCTCCAATATACGCCATCGGAATTGAAGCAATGGCAAATGGTAGAAAAAGCTTAAATTTGAAATAACCCGAGCGATAATATTGGTAGAATGAGAGTATAGAAACCGCCAGATTTAAAACCAAAGCCGATGATTTCATCAAAGATGGATTAGCTCCAAATATTGCCAAAACAGCTAAATATCCGCTGGCTCCACCATGCCCAACAGATGCGTACAAAAAGGCCATTAAGCCAAGAAGAATCAAAAAAAGCCAATAATAATCTTGATTTATAAGAGTAGCTGCTAAAAACATTTGAAAATGATAGGGTTATTTCTTTGTAAATATAACGCTATTCGGTCAATCTCAATGTTTCTTCTATTAAAAACTTTTTGAATCGTTCTTGTATTTCTTTGTAAGCTATTATTAACCTTCTCGCCTCATCGGTTATTATTGCCCCTCCGCCTTTTTCGCCACCAGTTTGAGTAATTACGAGAGGTTTTGTAGATTGCTCATTCATTGAGTTTACAAGCCCCCAAGCTTTTTTGTAAGACATATTCATTGTTTGGGCAGCCTTATTGATTGAGCCAGTTTCTTGAATCAACTCTAATAATTCGACCCTACCTAAACCAATAAATTTATCATTTTCTTCAATCCAAATTCGTCCTTGTACTTTCATTTTCTATACTTTTAAAAATACTTTTTTCTCATATAACCATCTCAAAAAGAGCCATTTTAAGGTTAAAGCACCCAAAATTATGACTATTTCGTAGTGATGCTCTCCAATCAATTTACCAACCCAATCAAAAACTCGGCTTGACGAAAACCACCAATCAATAAAAACATCAGACATATAAATCAGAATCGAATTCATGCCAATAACTGTAAAGAAAAATGCCCATTTTTGGTATTTCAAAACATCTATCACATAATAAAACAATGCCAAGAGTAACAGACTACAACCACCTGCTTGAAATACAAAAGAACTTGTCCAGAGTTGTTTATTAATAGGTAGCCAGATATTCCAAATATTTGCAAGGATGAGCGATACAACACCAACGATTGCTAAAATAAATGCTTTGCGATTGGGTGAATAATCTCCATTTTTTAATAAATTTCCTGCAAAAATGCCCAGTAAACCAGTTGAGATAGCAGGGATTGTCGAGAGTAATCCTTCGGGGTCATGAATTTTTTTATGTAATCTACCAGGTAAAAAAGTACGGTCAAACCACGAAACTATATTGCCCTCCATAGTTAAATCGCCTATCGGAAAATTCGGTGCTGACGCAAAATGAAGTAAGCAAGCGTAACCAATCAATAAACCCACAAACCAAATATATTGAAACCGCTCCGAAGCATAAACATAAATGATACACGCAAACATATATGCCAAGCCAATACGCCCCAGTACACTCGGAAAACGGATTTCTTCAAGCGTTTTTAGCTGAAATCCGTGTAGGTTATAAATGATTCCGAGAAAAACTAAAATCAAACTTCGTTTTACTATTTTAATCGCAATTTTAGATTTCCCATTATTTTTTTCTAATTCTCTACCGACTGAATAGGGCGTTGATACTCCCGAAATAAAAAGAAATAATGGAAAAATGAGGTCATAAAACCGAAATCCATCCCAAGCTACGTGGTTAAACTGATTATCAATTTGAAGAATAATTGGGTTTGCCGTTAAGTGCGAAAACGCATGAATTACCTCTTCGGCTCCCATAATCCAAAACATATCAAATCCACGTAGGGCATCAAGAGAGTACAAGCGGGTAGAAACAGTCTGCATAGTATTTTAGGTAAAAATCAAAAATAGCTTTTTTATCTAAAATATTAAATTGATTGTTCAGTTTTATTCTCAACTCAAATTAGTTGTCTAAACAATTTTCTAAATCATCTCATTGTTGTCAATTTCTGATAAAAAATAAGACTTAAATATGTAAATTAGTGTTTTAAAAAATTCCCTAAACAATCTTTTATCAAAATGAAAAAACTTACACTTCATTTACTTTTATTATTTTGCCCTTTTCTGCTCTATTCTCAAAAAATCAATACCGATTTATTCAAAAAAATGAAAGCCGGAAGCATTGGCCCGGGTGTGATGTCGGGGCGGATTACGGCTATTGATGGTGTTTGGGCTAATCCTAATATTTTTTATGTCGGTGCTGCATCGGGTGGTGTTTGGAAAACCGAAAACGGAGGGATTTCTTTTACTCCAATTTTTGATGACCAACCAAACATTAACATTGGTTCTTTGGCTATTCAACAATCAAATCCCTCAGTTATTTGGGTTGGTACTGGTGAGGGGAATCCACGAAATTCAATCAATATCGGAGCAGGCATTTACAAATCGCTCGATGGTGGTAAAACTTGGAAAATGATGGGTCTCGAAAAAACTAAGAATATTCATCGTATTTTGATTGACCCACTAAATCCTAATACGGTTTATGCGGGCGTAATCGGAAATCCCTACGGTGAGCATCAAGAAAGAGGCGTTTACAAAACTACTGATGGCGGTGCTACTTGGGAGCGAATCTTGTTTACAAACGAAAAATCGGGGATTTCTGAAATGATTATGGATGCTAAAAATCCTAATAAATTGTTTGTAGCTATGTGGGAACACCGCCGAACTCCGTGGGGATTCACATCTGGCGGGGCAGGTTCTGGACTTTATGTTACGACAGATGGCGGTAAAAATTGGAAAAAGTTGGGTAAAACCGAAGGTTTGCCAGATGGCGATTATGGCAGAATCGGCTTGGCTTCTTGTCGTGAGAATCCTAACCGTGTTTACGCTCTCATTGAGGCAACCAAAAATGGTTTGTACCGCAGCGATGATGGTGGTTTTAAATGGGAGAAGGTCAATGACGACCCTAAAGATGTTACCAATCGGGCGTTTTATTTTAATGAAATCTATTGCGACCCCAAAAACGAAAACCGTTTGTATAGTTTATATCAAGTAGTTTCGGTGAGCGAAGACGGCGGAAAATCGTTTAAGACGACTGCAAATTTTGACCAAGCCCATGCCGACCACCACGCCTTATGGATTCATCCGACCGATAACTCATTCATTATCAACGGTAATGATGGTGGTGTGACAATTTCGAGAGATAAAGGTAAATCTTGGACTTTTGTTGATGGATTACCGTTAGGACAATTTTATCACGTAAATGTGGATAACGAAGTTCCTTATAATATCTATGGCGGCTTGCAAGACAATGGCTCTTGGTATGGCCCTTCTTATGTTTGGTACGAAGGTGGAATGAGAAATTATTATTGGAAAATGATAAATGGTGGCGATGGTTTTGATGTGATTCCTGACCCTGAAAATTCGAGATATGGTTATGCGATGTCGCAGGGAGGGGGATTGAATCGTTATGATGCTGTTACAGGCAATGGCGTTTCGATTCGTCCTCCATCACCAGATAATAAAACGAGGGTTCGCTATAATTGGAATGCGGCATTTGCCCAAGACCCGTTCGATAAATCAACGATTTATTACGGAAGTCAATTTGTATATAAAAGTACCGATAAAGGTTTGAATTGGGAGACAATTTCGGCAGATTTGACAATAAATAACCCTGAACACCAAAAACAGGACCAAAGTGGTGGACTTTCACTCGATATTACTTCTGCCGAAAACCATAATACGATACTGACGATTGCTCCGTCTTGGAAAGATAAAGGTACACTTTGGGTCGGAACAGATGATGGGAATGTGCAATTGACCCGTGATGGTGGCAAGACTTGGACAAATCTTACGCCACGAATCAAGGGATTCCCGAAAGAAGGCTGGATTTGCCAGATTCAGACCTCAAAAATCAATGCAGGTGAAGCATTTGTTACGGTCAATAATTACCGTCAAGGAGATTTTGCTCCGTATATATTCCGAACAAAAGACTTTGGTTTGAACTGGGAAAGGATTGTTGATGATACAAAAGTACGTGGTTATGCTCTCTGTTTTATTCAAGACCCAACAACTGCAAATCTTTGGTTTTGCGGCACAGAACATGGCCTATGGATGAGCATGGATGAAGGTCGAAACTGGACTCAATGGAAAAACGGAATACCATCTGTTTCGACAATGGATTTGGCAATCCAAGAGCGTGATGCTGATTTGGTTGTCGCAACTTTTGGGCGTGCTTTGTATGTGATTGATGACATTAAGCCACTTCGTAAATTAGCTCAAAATGTAAAGGTTTTTGACCAAAAACTTGTTGTTTTTGAACCATCTGAGGCGTATTTGGCGGAGGTCAATCAAGCAGCGGGATATATGTCGGCTGGTGATTGGTTATATGAAGGTGCAAATAGAACAACTGGTGGAAGACTCAATTACTTTGTTCAAGTTCCCAAAAAAGATGAAAAGAAAGCTGATGCAACAAAAGTAGAAACTATAAAAAGTATTAAATATGATACTGTTGCGGCAAGAATTTATGATGAATCGAATAAATTAATCAGAACCTTGAAGAATGTTCCAGATTCAACAGGGATTCACCAAATGGTTTGGCGATTAAATGAAAAAGGAGTGATGATGCCAAATATGCCGAAACCCAAAAAAGGTGCAGATGAGCCAAGTGGAATGGATGTCTTGCCTGGTAAATACAAAATTGTTTTGAGTTTTGGCGACCAGAAAGACTCTACATTTGTTACCGTAAAATCTGACCCAAGAGTGAATTTTGACCGAAGTGCCGCTTTGGCAAGACGTGATGTTTATGAGAGGCTCAAAGGTAGTATTGTGAAACTGACCGAATCTGTTGATAGATTGAATGAGGCCAATGACATTACCGATAAGATTTTGGCTCAAATCAAAGACCAAGATAGTAAAGAAATGGAGACATTGCGTAAACAGATTAAAGTTGTTCAAGATTCTATCAAAGTTAAAAAAGAATTGATTTTGCCTCGTCCACTTGATAAACAAGGTTATGGAAGACCATTCAGAATAACGGCTTCGACAAAAATCCAAGAAGCAATGTCTTATTTAAGAAGCCGCCAAACTGCTCCTGCTAAAACCGAAATGCAGTCAGTCGAATTAGCCGAATCACTATCAAAAGAAGCTGTTGATAAAATTAATACATTTTTTGATACCCAATGGGCTGATTTCAAAAAGAAAATCGAAGGTATGAAATGGAGTTTTTTTAAGGATTAATGGTTATAAACTTTATTTAGTTTAATAAAAAGTCCCGTTCGGTCTGCCGAATGG
Organism: Euplotes aediculatus; assembly: GCA_030463445.1. Taxonomy (NCBI): domain Eukaryota; phylum Ciliophora; class Spirotrichea; order Euplotida; family Euplotidae; genus Euplotes; species Euplotes aediculatus. Next base: position 27,045 of record JAQGFW010003396.1, read on the forward strand.
GACTTTTGGCTTATTTTTGTAGCTTTTCCAATCTCTGAATTGATTTTATATGAAAATTGCAATTGTTGGTTGTGGCAATATGGGAATGGCTTTTGCTCGTTCGTTTATTCAATATGACCTCGTAAAAAAAGAAAACCTCTTATTAATCGAAAAAAGTACCGAAAGAGCCGCAACCCTACAAGAAGAAAAAGCAGGTGTTGTTGTAGATACAATCTCACCACAAATCGCTGATTATGAGTTGGTTATCCTTTCGGTAAAACCCCAAGACTTCGCTGTTGTAGCCGAAGAATTAAAATCAGTCATAAAACCCGAGCAAGTAGTACTTTCAATCATGGCGGGGATTCCGATGGCAAAAATTCAAGACTTATTAAATCATAAATTGGTTGTGAGAGCCATGCCAAATACGCCAGCTATGCTCGGAATGGGAATAACTGGTTTTACCGCCGCTGAAGGTATCAGTTTTGCTAAATTGCTCAAAGTCGAGAACCTAATAAATGCAACAGGGCGTTCGGTTTATCTCGAAGACGAATCTATGATTGATGCCGTAACGGCATTGAGTGGGAGCGGACCTGCCTATTTCTATTATGTCGTAAAACACATGATAGAGGCAGGCAAAAAGATGGGTTTTGAAGAATCTATGGCGGCTTTGCTCGTCAAACAAACAATGCTCGGCTCTTACCATTTGATAAATAATGCCGAAAAAAGTTTGGACGATTTGATAAAAGCGGTGGCATCGAAGGGTGGAACAACCGAAGCGGCATTAAAGACTTTTGAAGAACATTTCTTACCAAATGGCTTAATCGAAGGTATTTTAGCTGCCGAACGTAGAGCAAAAGAATTATCAAAATAATACTAAAAAGAGAGTTCGCCATTTATAAATATGCAATGGCGAACTCTCTTGTATTTTGATTGTAAACATTATCCACACCAGCGGTGCAAATGGTCTATAGAATAATCAATTTCACTTCTTGCCTTCCTCTACCCATTTCACCATTTCTTCATAAACTTTTTCGCTGCTGCCGAGATAGCCAGTACTTTTAAATTTAATTTTGCCTTCTTTATCAACCATAAATTTGGCTGGAATCCCCTCAACACCGTAAGTTTGAGCAGTTGAACCTCCTAAATCCAAAATTACTTTGTAGTCGTTCATTTTCTTTTGTTGAATAAAATTGCTTACCGTTTCTTTCCATTTATCTTGCCCGACTCTCTCGTAGGTATTCACAAATAAAAACTCAACATTTGGGTCGTTTTTGTATTTATCCATTGCCAATTTCATACCCGGAAACGACATGATACAAGGCCCACACCAAGTTGCCCAAAAGTCTAAAACGACATTTTTGCCACGTAATTCAGATAGTTTTACGGTTTTTCCATTCAAATCGGTTAAGGTAAAATCAGGTGCCATAGTACCAACAGACCCAACTTTTTTGCGGTTTACATCTTGGATAAACATTTTGGCAAAGAAATGACTTTTACCTTCTTTTTCGAGTTGAGTTGCTACACGGTCATAAGTTTCAAAATCTTTTTCAGGATTCAAGAAGTTATTTATAGCAATCAAACCTGCCAATGAAGTACCCAATTCATTGATAATAGGTCTTACACTATTATGGAAGTTATCTTCGGCAGCGATATATAATCCTTGCAATTCCTTTTTCTTTTTTTCGTCTTTTGCGGCATCAAATTTTCCTTGCAAGTCAATTCGAGTCTGATTAAACTTCTGGACTTCGGCAACACACTGATTAAATTTGGTCATCGTAACCGAGCCATCCACAGTAAATTTACCAGGATTTTCAGGCGTATTGAATCCATCAGCCGTAACCGTAAGGGTTTCGCCACCTTCCATAATCAATCCAATTAGTTGCGAATTAGCGATATTTAATTGGTAAATAGCTGGTTCGGTCATTTTGCCTTTAAAAGCAAAAGTCAAATCTTTGCCAATTGTTACCGAATCCACTCTTTGTGGAATATTGCGGTCGTTCATTTTTTCTAAATAAACTTTACCACTTACTGGGGTGTTTATTTTTCCAGTAATGCTGAATGGCATTTCAGCACTCGCAGTTGTTGTATTTTGTGTTTGAGAATTACAAGACAATCCGCTGATTATCAGTGCAATTCCGAAGATGATTTTTTTCATATCTGATTTTGCGATTAGCAAATTTAATTTACGTCCTTTTCTTATTTTAAAGCCTCCATCAGTAATTGATTAGTTACTTTTGGGTCAGCCGAACCTTTCGATATTTTCATTACTTCGCCAACAAACATACCCATCAACCCTTTTTTGCCTTTTTTGTATTCGGCAACTTTATCGGCATTGGCAGTTAAAACCTCGTTGATTAACGCTTGGATTGTATCGGTATTGCTCTGTTGAATCAAATTATTAGTTTCTGCCAATTCAATCGCACTTTTATCTGGATTCTCCAAAATCAATGGAAATAGCTTTTGTGATGCTGTCGAGCTACTGATTTTATTTTGCTCAACCAACGTAATTATTTCTGCCAGTTTTGCTGGCTTGAGTGCTAATTCATTGATTGAAAGGTTATTATCGTTTAGATAACCTCTGATAGTAGAAGTCATCCAATTTGAAATCGCTTTATAATTTTGGGTAAATTTGCCGACTTCTTCAAAGTATTCAGCCATTTCACGCTCATCCGTAATCGTGATGGCGTGTTCTTCCAGAATCCCGTATTGTTTAGTGAATTTCTCATACAATTCGGCTGGTAAAGCGGGCATCTGCGATTTAGCAGCTGCTAATTGTTCTTCCGAAATCCTGATTGGTACTAAATCTGGCTCAGGGAAATAACGATAATCATTCATCGTTTCTTTTACTCTCATTCCATAAGTTTCGCCTGTATCAGCATCAAACATTCTGGTTTCTTGCAGAATGGATTCGTTATTCTCAACCATTCTGATTTGTCTAATGACCTCAAAATCGGCAGCACGTTGCAAATTTCGGATAGAATTCATGTTTTTTATCTCAACTTTCGTTCCGCATTTCTCTGCACCTTTTAATCTTACCGAAATATTCAAATCGGCACGCATTGAGCCTTCTTCCATATTACCATCACAAATGCCGAGATAGCGTACAATTTTTCGGATTTCAGCCAAATAAGTAGCGGCCTCTTCGCCCGAACGCATACAAGGCTCCGATACAATTTCAATAAGAGGTGTACCTGCTCGGTTATAATCTAAAAGTGTAAAATCATCGCTGCCATCGTGTACAGATTTACCAGCATCTTCTTCGAGATGAATGTGATGCAGCTCGATATTTAACTCATTATAACTTTTTGTTTTGGAATCTTTTAAGCGAATCTTTACACCTCCACCAATACAAATTGGGTATTTATCTTGTGAAACTTGGTAACCTTTTGGGAGGTCGGGGTAGAAATAATTTTTACGGTCGAAATAATTAAATCGGGAGATTTCACAACCACACGCCAAACCCATTTTGATTGCATATTCGACTGCGTTTTTGTTTAATTTGGGAAGTACCCCCGGATGCCCAAGCGTGATAACACTAATATTTGTATTTGGGTCGCTACCAAACTGGTTGGCATCTGGTGCAAAAATTTTACTTTTGGTTGCCAATTGGCAGTGAACTTCAAGACCAATGACGGTTTCGTACTTATCTAAAACTTCTTGTGATAACATTCAGCGATTATTTCGTAATTTTTAATGGATAAACTTTTGCGATTTGGTCAAAATCAGAATCACTATGACAAATTTCTAAATCGTAAAATAAAGCATAAAAGGCTATCATACAGTCATTTATTTTGCGAATCGTTATGCCTTTTTTTCTTAAATTTCGGTAGATTTCTGCTGCACCGATTGCACTATTTTGATGATTTATGGTTAGGAGTGAATGACTCAAAAAACTACTTTTAAACTTATAATATTGTTCGTCAAATTTGAATCCTTGTAAAACCTCTTGAACGATAATAGGACAGAGAAAAATATTTCGCCCGCCCTCCATCAAGTATTTATCCAAAAGGTCGGTTTGAAGATTCACCTTTCCGTTTATGTAATCTACCCAAACACTTGTATCAAATATGATTTTAGTCATTTTGGATTCTCATCTTTTCTAAGTCGCCTTCCCACATCATACTTCCTCTAAAACTACGTAATTCCACACTTCGTAATCTTAAAATTAGCTCTTTCAAGGCTTCTTCTACAACAGCTTTTTTGGTTGGTAACTTACTTATTGCCATTGCTTCGTCCATTAAAGCATCGTCAATATCAATGTTAGTTCTCATCAAAGTATGATTTAATACACAAATATACTGTTTAATTTACACATTACAAGTCTAATTTCATCGTAACCATATCTCGTAGTTCATCTTTTAATAAATCGAAGCCCAAAATTGAGGTTTCACATTGTACAAAACCAAGATTTTGATAAAAACGAATTGCTGCATAGCTTTTCTTCATTGCTTTGAGCCAAACGTAATTTTTATTTAGTTTTTGAGCCGATTCTATTGCAAAGTGCATAAGCCGATTTCCAATTTTTTTGCCTGTTGCTTCTTGTGTTAAGTAAATTCGTTCTATCTCAAAACCATCTCCCAAGTGTCCGAAAAGTTGGTTTTGGGGCCGAATTTTGAGAAATCCTACTGGTTGGTTTTGAAAAATTGCAAAATAGAATTCATTATTGCGGTCTTCGATTTCGGCTTTTAATTGATAAATACTAAACGATTTATGGATATACCAGCTGCCATCGTCTTTCCAGAGATGTAAATAATGGTCTTTGTAGGCAGAAATGGCAACCTCCGATAATAATTCGGCATCTTCGATGCCAATTTTTCTAATTTCAAAATTCTCTAACATCCTAAAAATCAATGTGTACGTTTATCCAACCCGAATCGAATCGAGTATTGTATTTTTTATAGAAATTGATAGCTGGTTCGTTCCAATCAAGTACCTGCCACATCATACCCGAACAATCCATATCTTGGGCTTCTTCGATTGTTCTATCAAGTAGTAACTTACCCAAACCATTGCCTCGCATGGCATCAGTTACGACAATATCTTCAAGGTACAGCCGCTTGCCTTTCCAAGTCGAATACCTATAATAAAAGATTGAAATACCTTGAATTATCCCATCAACTTCGGCTACAAAAGAGCCAAACACAGGATTATCGCCAAACCCTTCTTTGAGCATTCGGGTTTCATCGTTAGTTACTTGTTCGGGTGCTTTTTCATAATCTGCCAATTCTCTTACGAGTTTCATCATAGCAGGTACGTCTTCGGCAGTACCTCTTCGTATGTTAATTTTCATAAATAAAGGTTTTGAGTTTTCAAAATAACAGTTTTCTCGGTCATATAAAAAAATTAAGCCATAGAAAACCCATGACTTAATCCTAACAACAAACAATTTAGATGGTTTCCCATCTTTAAGGAAATATTTCTTTTTTTAACAAAAAATCATTTTGAATGTCAGTTCCAAGAATAAATTTATGTTCACCAAAAATCTCAAAACCTAATCTTTGATAAAATCTAAGTGCGTCTGGGTTTTGTTCCCAAGCCCCAAGCCAAATGACTTCAAATTGATTATTTTTTGACCAATCAAAGATGTATTGCATAAAATTTTGACCAATTTTTTTGCCTTGAAAACTCTGCAAAATATAAAACCTTTGTATTTCAACGGCTCTTTGGTTCCCTAAATTTGCTGTGGTGCAATCCAAACCAAGTTTTACATATCCTATCAATTTATCTTCTATCTCGACAACTAAATATCTGATTTTTACATCCAGTAGTTCACTTTTAATGGTATCGAGCCCGAAATACTTTTGGACGTGTAATTCCATGTTTTCTTGTGTATTGAAAACAGTATATTTATCTCTAAATGTAACTTCTATAAGATTTCTGAGCTCATCAGAATCTTGTATTTTGGCGATTCGTATATTCATTTCGGATACAAAAAAAACTATTTTTTTAATGTTATAAAATGCTAAATTTGTATGTACTTATCTGTTTTTGAGATTAATTACTTCTGAAATTATGGAATTTCGCCAAATAAAATATTTTTTGGGTGTTGCCGAAGAATTGCATTTTTCTAAGGCATCCGAAAGGCTGTTTATCGCCCAGTCTGCATTGAGTAGACAGATTCAACAGCTCGAAGATGAGTTAGGGATTTTGTTATTTGAAAGAGATAAACGGAACGTAAAACTCACACCTGCAGGAGCATTTCTAAAAGTAGAATGGCAACGATTATCGAACGAACTACAAAATATTCATCGCCATGCTCGGCAGATTCACAAAGGCGAGGACGGCGAAATTAGGATTGGGCATCCGGGTTCGGCAATTTATTCGATTTTGCCAGATTTACTCTCTGAAATGCAAACTAAATACCCTGATGTTACGATGACATTGACCGAAATTACCGAAACCGAATTGGTAGAATCATTGCTTAATTACCAAACAGATGTTGGCTTTACCCGAGAATTATCCGACCATCCAAATTTAGAAGTTCATACCCTGTTTTCAGAGCCTTTTGCTTTGGTTCTCAATGAAAAACATCCACTGGCAAAGGTTGAAAATATTTCACTTCGGATGCTTCGTGATGAAAAATTCATTCTGCCGCCATTGCATATACACTCAAAATATTGTTTAAAACTGCGTGAAATGACTCGCAAACACGGCTTTATACCTAATGTGGTTTTTGAGTCAAATTATGGTTCTACGATTATTAGATTAGTAGATAAAAACCTTGGTGTCAGTATTTTACCGATTTCGTATTCGTGCAATGCTGTTAAATCTTTGCGGTTTATTCCGCTCAATGATTCATCCGAACTATACTTACTTTGGCGTAAGAATGACGAAAATCCAATTTTTAAGAATTTTATCCAAATCGTCAATCAAGTGAGTAGTAGTTATGAATTTAAAGCCTAACCGAGAAATCCCCCAAATGAGGTGATTACGAATTATATTCAAAAATCGTAATATTGAATTTTTAAAAAACTCTATGCGACCTTTTTTTTTAACTTACATATTGTTGTTTTTTGTGGATGTAAATGGATATTCTCAAAAACACAATTTTGTACAATATAGCGTAGAAA
>JAQGFW010003485.1:0-18977 GCA_030463445.1 Euplotes aediculatus
AAACTCAAGGCACTTGCGCAGGAGATGGACACCAGAGTTACTCAGCAGGCTGTCTATGCAAAAGCAGGCATTGAAGAGCTGAAGCAACTGATGTTCAGCATGTTCGAAGAAGTGAAGGAGGAGTATAGATCAAAGGTGGACGAAATCAACAGGAGACTTGATGAACAAGATAAAAAAGATTTGGAGAACCAAAATCAACATGAAGAACTAAAGAGCAACCAAGATAGACACAAACAAACTATCGATAATATCGAAAATAAGCAAAAGAAAATAGAAAAATATATGAATATTATCAACAAAAATTCAGAAGAAAGACAGAAAAAGCAACAAGAGAAATTTGAAGAACTAAATAATAAGATTAATTATTTAGCTAAATTGTCAAAAAATTCTATGGAGAAAATCAAGTTATCTATCGAAGTTATTTCGCAAAATATTGAAAGTTCAAGTAATAATTTAATAAAAGAATTCGAATCAAAGATAGGTAACATATTTGGTTGGATTTATAGAAGATTTATTTTTAACTTTAAATATTTTAAAATTAATTGATTTTTCCTAATTTATAAATTTATTTAATCATCTATATTAATAAATGTAGTTGTTATTATAGTTCTAATATTTGTTATCTTCAAACAGAAGCTTAATAACTTAAATTATATTAAAAAACATTAAATTTTTGATTTTTTAGTTGATAAAAACTAAAGATTCATCATAGTTAAGCTTGATATTTTATATTGCTCTTTAATTTAACAATAAATGCTTTATTATTTGTCGAACTAGATATAACAACAAGGTGAGATATCAAATATTAAATCTTCACTATTCATTAAACAAGTTAATTTTAGATGAATATCTTAAAATTTTTATTTTTGCTATTAAAAAGTTAACAAGATATTTTCAAATAAACTCAATTTACTTTACAGTTCAATATATTAATAAACATAAATTATTACAGTTAAGAGAATTAGATACTCTAAATATGATTTCTAACTTATTTTTATAGAAGAAACTAAATCAAGCTTGCAAAAAGGTAAAGAAAAATTTCATCCATCGAATAAATAATTAAATATGTTAGATTTTTTCTTGATATAAATCTGTATCAGAGTCCTTTATGGCTCATACCCACATCTTCAGTTAGCATATAGTCTCAGCTTCTTATAGTACGTTTGTCGTATGAGATCTAAAATCAGAAGTTTATTGTAGCTTAATTTTTAGTTTAAAATATTACTAAAGTTTCAAAAAATTATTAATTTTAAAACTTTAAGATAAAAATTAAACAATGATTTTATTAGAAGTAGGAGATATTTACTCTTAATTTATCACCTAAAAATAAGAACCTAAATCGAATCTTATTAGAGTATAACGTACAACTTATTTTTAATTTCATTAGAGCTTCAAAAATTAAATTTAACATATTTTTTATTTAATAGAAATTATCACTGATTTTGAATACCTTCAGTTTTTTTAGTGTTGCTTAAAGAAAAATTAATTGATTTCTGGATGATAAATTTACTGATTATCAGACATATTAATGATGCATTTTATATAATTGCAAGCAAACATATAAAAATTTATCCAACATGTATCTCTCCAGTTTCCCCAACTTGCTAAATGAGGCAATTTATTATGATTGTTCCTTCATCCTTATTTATTTTGGTTATTGAATATTTATTAAAATAAATGATAATTAGTTAAATACAAATATGATGAACATGTATCGTCATCATATAAATCTTCTTGTAATGATAAGTCTATCAAATTTTTGCATTCCGGCTATTGAGTTGATAAGAGTTTATAATCGACCTGCTTAGCTGGATTAAAAGAGTTTTAATGCCCATTTTTATGATTGATTTTATGAGAAGATATCTTAATGCCGATTATCTAAAAGCACAAACTGAATAATTATTGGTCTTATTTTAATGAAATTGGAAATTAAATTTTAGGTGCTTTTTGGATTATTCTTTTTACTTTCTCCAAATTAAATAGAAAAATGAAAAATATTAAAAGCAAAATATAAAAATAAAAGCATTAGAGTTTTCATTTCCAAGTTCATTCAAAATAAGACCGATGCATCATTTAATAGTTGCGGGTAAATTTGAACTTTATCTGTATGTAATATCAAATTTATTAGAAAAAGCTATCAGAAAGAAATATTTAACATCGAAATAATCAAGGGAAGGTTGACTCAATCAAAATTAAGTTTTTTTGAAATAAAAATTTAAATTTTAATAAAAATAAAATTAATTGTCTCTCTTGGTTTTAAATCTAAGTGATCATTTATTTTTAAAGCTCCTCCTTAGTTTGAATGTTCATCATAAAAATTGCTATATTATATTCATCACAAACACTGAATCAATGTAAACTTGAATGTTCGAATAAGCACATAAAACTTTGTTTCTCATTTACAACTACCCAAAGATATTCAGTTAAATGAATTTGAATCAGTCAAAAATCAGAAAGTGATTAAATATATTTTTAAATAATTCGACTCAAATCAGAGTGATCTTAAGCTCAAAAGGATTCAACTTCGGATAAATTATGAATATCATCAAGAAATAAAAATTAGAAACCGTGAGCTTAGATTAGAAACATTATTTTATTTAGTCATTTACATTGAATCTCACATTAAGTTTAACTCAAAGGGCGAAATGCAAACTGAGCATACTATTTCCAACACAAATGAGTCTTGGATGTTTACAGCCAGAATTCTGGTTGCTATCAAGTTCTTTTTAAAACTAACATAAACTTGTCGAATGATTTTTGATAAATCAGATAAAGGAGCTTTATGCTGAAAATTTTGAAACTCTTTTAAACTGTTTTTTATATATCTGTATAAAGTGATATTAATTTAATTAAAAATCATTATTTTATTTTAATGCTTTATTGGAAACTAAAGCAAACTTGCATAAAATACAAATATTAAGTATGAAATTAAATTAATTTGATTTATCAATAAAAAAGCAAGAAATTTTTATTACTTCTTTTTACTTTGAAAAACATCTCAAAATTAATTTTTTGATAATAAAAGATAGTAACATAAATTCAATTTGTAATATCTTTATATTTTAATACATTAGATCAGAATTAATTTGTTTGAGTATAATTCAAATAATTATCTACTGAAATATGAAATTCTTAAAAACTAAAATGAAAAAAATTAGTTAGCTACTCAATTTAAATAACAAATTGAAATTAAAGATTATTGAAGTTAGGTTTACTTACAAAGTTTATAGAGAGTATTCAACTGATTGATTAAACTTTAAAGACTCTTTCGGGAAATTAAAAATCTACATTGTAAATTTTAAATAAAGAATTACATAAATTTAAATTTTAATGAAGTTATAAAAAATGCTTCATGAATCTCAAAATAAATAAAAGAATTTTTTTCATGCTATTTTTCATTTAGGTCTTCAACATTTATTTTTCATTTATGAAGGGTAGTAAAGTATAATTATTAAAGAAAGGTAAAGAGCTTAGTGAAGAGGCAGATCGGCTATTTGTCATCAGTAAAATCAAAATAAGGTGGAAAAGCAACAGAAATACTATCGAATAGAACCGTTACACCAAATGGCTATACTTTAAGATAAATATCAAATGATACTCAATTTGGTTCAAACTTATAATAGTTAGCACACACAAAAATTAAAACACTAGGGAATTGAAGTTTGATACGAGAAATGTGGGAGGACGATCTTAAATTACTTGGATTTCACTAAAGTTTTATATTCAAATAAATTGTCGAATCTGCTTTTAATATTTAATGCAGGATACTATCAAACTATAACAAAATATTAGACAAATATGACAATAATATTATTTTTAAGTTTAGAGTATTTAAAAAGTGTAAGTGAAGTGAATTCAAATTGTATTCAGAAAAAAATTATTGATCAAATCATTTAAATTTAGTTTTAAGTTTTAACAATAATTTAATTTGATAAAAATATTGTGATTGGCAGGAGGTTCTTTTATTGTATATTTTATAAGAAAGCATATTTGAGTATATCAGATTATTTGAAGTACTAAATCAAAGTATTTATAATTATAGTTTTAGGAGTCTTATGGTAACATTAAATTAGTAAAGCTATTTTTTTGAAACACATCTACTAAAAATATTTTAAAATTAAAGAAAATGAAAAAGATATAAAAATATTGAGAATTTTTAAATTCACTCAATTATGTTATAATAACTCAAATTGTTATGCTGAGATTTAGTTAAATTATTAGATTGAAAATGATATCAAACTATAAGAATGACCACTATTCATTTAATTGAGCTTAAAGTTTCAAGATAATATTTTTAAAAATATTAATATGTAAAGATTTATTTATAATTAAATGATCTCTAAATTTTAAGTAAAGAAGTAAGACTAAAGGATTTTTGTAATTTAATTAATTTATTTATTTCTCATAATAGCATTGTTTAGATTCTAAATTTTTCAAAGTCTTATCTCAATTAAACTATAATTCTTTGATTTTTTAACCATCATACTATCGTCATCTCAAATTTTCATTGATATATATTTCAATCTTATTTTTATTTTACAATTGCAAAATAGTGATGTTCTCCATTTCATTAATTTCTATATCTAATTTATATTTTGAGTAATAAAGTATGATAGACTTTGCAAAATTAAACGTAAATAGAAGCGAATAATTATTAAGCTTTATTTTATTACGATTAGCTTTCTTATGATAATCCTTGATTCATTAAAATACTTTGACAAATCCTTTTACATTAAGTATTTAATAAAATAGTTTATAAATTGAAATCTACTGTGATTATTATTTATTTATTCAAGGTCTGAATATTAAATATTTATTTTACTATTAGTTCAAAATACTTAAAATCAACTGTGATAAAAAGATATTTTTGCTTTAATCAATAATAATTCATTTTAAATATTGATTTAAAGATTAAAATAAATAAAAATCACTGCTACATAAAGCTCAATAAATTGATAATTTTCCTCTTGAAGAAGCATAGTAATATTTAGTGCTTCATAAGAAGAACCACATCTGAATTGTTCTACTTCACTTTCTATTTTATCACCAACAGACGACTTAGCTCAACTTGCATAATTATTCAATTAAACCCAAATGAAAATACAGTTAGCCACATTTTTATGATTTGTTAAATTTGCACAGTTTAAAATCATTTTAATTAATGAATAACTCAACTTTACTTCTTATCATATTCTAATTGTGAGCCACTTAAGTGTAAAAAAGTTCTGTTAATAGAAATAAAATCAAATAACTAGTTATGAGCTTTGCTATAAACTAAGAAAACCTAAGTACTGGACTATCTTTTAATCGATATTGTTTGAACATTGTTGATAGAGTCTCTATTGTCCGAATAAGTAATAAGTTTGCCTAAATAACATACAAATATTATTTACTAAGTAGTAATGCTTCACTTTTAAAACTGTTGACATTAGACCAAATGAACTTTAAAAACTTTGACATTTTTAATATTTAAATCAATATAAAGATTAGACAGAGCTTTGATTACAGAAAATACTGAAGCATGCATCAACATTTTATTCAAACTATCAAATTAAAGCTTCGAATTTTATAAATAATTACTTAAAGAAAAATGTTTAGCTATTATACTTGAAATCAATCAAAATTTCATAGATAGCGATTCGATTTATCAACCATATTGAATCATATATAAAAATTTGATTCAATTGATTTAGTGTTTATCAAACATGATATAAATATAACACAAATTATTTGAAAAGTACATTATCTTTAAAATGATATCTATTATTCATACAAAGTTAAATAATTATAGTATTAATAAATTAAATGAAAGTTTATTATCAATGTAAGAAACAGAACATTATTATATTATGCTTGCTATTTGATGCAAATAGAAATTCGTATTCTTTTCATTTTAGCATAAATATTAATGCATTATCAGATACATTATTAAACATTTCTGAATACTCAGCTAATAAAATGTGAATTTTAATAGTTAAACAATTTATAAAATAGCATTTAAAAGTTTTAAATTATCAATATTTTTTGATTGTAATTAAAAAAGCTTTCAAAAAATAGATTGTCATTGTAAGAAAGAAAAAATAAATATCTTAAAATATTCTCCTTATATATTTAATCTTTTCAAATTAATAAAATATATAGCTTAAACCATCTTAAATTCGCAAAAATAATGATGTTATTTACTTTCTAAGTTCAATGTAAAGAAAGTTAAAAAACTCATGCCTTAGTGAAGGCGAATAAATTTCAGCAGAGACATTTCAAAATTCAAAGCCATGAGTTCATTATTCAAATATTTTCTTACTTATTGCCTTGTTCAGAAATCTTTTAAGGCAAATATTTTTATATTGATTATGAATGAGATAATTATTTGATAATTTTCTCAGTATCATGGCATGCAAAATTCCTAAATCTAACATATTTGATTCTAAAATCATTATTTAAATTAAACTTCTAGGTTTAGTTTGAATAAATGAGATTAAAAGTATTTGATACATCATAATTAGTAAATGTCATTTAGATTTCCTTTGATGGATGCTTTTTTAATAAAACTAAATTATCAAACAATGTTCGTAACTTGCTTTGAATTGTTAAAGAATAATATATGATAATTTTAACTCTTTATAACATCAAAATAAACAAATAAGGCAATTAATTTAAAATTTGTTATATCAAATGATAGAACAAACATTGAATTTATGTATTTTTCTTGTAACAAAAAATAAGAAATTAATTTCTGCTAAATTAGGATTATATCAGTTTGTGCTCAAATTGCATCAACTATGCAAAGTGACTCTAAATCATATTAATTATCTTGCTTAAATATAGCTTATGCAAGCTAAACTTATCCTTAGTTTAAGCGAGACTTCACATTTGTATTCAGTTTGAATGTGATAATATTATTATAGATCTGTAAATATTTCAAAAATATACATTTTTGGTATAATATTTTTGCATTACTCTCAAAATAATCGTTTATTCAGTATAACATATTACTTTGTATCTATAAAGCTTTCTTTTAAGCTGTACATCCGATAACCAGCATCATCATCCTTCGCTCTAACAACTTATAAGATAATAGCTTTTAATACTCATATTTTCAATATTCGTTCTATAATAAATAGCTTGCTATAATTTTGAGTACTCCGCTAAAATTAAGTATTCTTTGGAAATTAAATTTGTGATGCAAGAATTATATTGTGAAGAATTTTAAATTTATGTTGATCGTTGAATCCAGACAACTGTTCCCTTCTTCAAAATTATTGTTGTTATTTTTCGCCATTTAAGTCTGATGAAATATAACTGATTTTTTATTATCTTAATAGTTACTATTTTCTGACCGAAGAAATCTGGAAGTCAGCAAACTATAACTATTTATCTATTTGTAGTCTACATGATAAATAATCATCTAAGACTTTATTATCATTTGTTTATTATTTGTAAAATTACTTTAACCTTAGAAATCATCTTTAATATTTTCAAAATAAGAAATTAACGGGCGGCTCCACAATTCTATGGACCGATTATTTTGAGAACTTTGACTATGTTCAATAACCTAATTCTCAATCTTCAATATAGATCTTAACGAAAGGCAGGAAGACTGTAGTAAATTAGTCAAGGAGTATAGCGAAGAATTTAAAATGAATTACTCAGAGCTCAAGCAAACAGTTGATACTATTCAACAAAATTTAAAACCTGTAAGATTATGCCTTAAAATTTGGTTATACTTAAGCATGATTCTTATTCTATATTATGCGAGATAAGCGTTTGAGTCTTAGTTTAGGCATTCCTATTTTATTTCTAAGTTAATAAAACAAAATAATTTGTAATATTATTTTTTAACACTAAATATTGCTTACTATTATTAGTAACTTTAAGAATTAGATATTAAAAACAAAGCAAAATTATAAGTTTCATAGAGATAAAAAATGCATATAATATATTGTCGTTTAAAATTCTTTTATTATTACCAATAACTCCACATTTGATTTTTTTGATTCGCAAAATAATGATGTAACTGATGTTACTTTGTAAAATACTTATTTGTATCTAAGCCAAAGTAAGTTATTTGTAACTTTATGACAAAGCAATTAAGAAAAAAAAGAGTGGATAAACATTATTTATTAAAAAACAAAACAATGAAATTTTGATAATTTGAATAGTTATTTTCTCTGTTTGATGTTTTTGATAGAATCAATTAATCTGCTATTAATCATTACATTAAGGCCATAGCCAAGCATTTAAATGTCAAAGTATAAAATCAGACTTTCACTGAAAACTACTTTCATATTCGAATTTTGAACTTCAATATCAACACTAAAAGTTTGGCAAATATAAAAAGCTTAGCATTTGTTTGTGTTGACATAAAAGTTCAAAAGTGAATATGAAACTGATGTCAGTTTGGATCTGTTTTGGCCTTTGTCTTTATACTGAATTCATATTGCCTTAAATTTATGAGTTGTTTTTAAAGTTCTTCTAAATGAAGATAAAAAAGTAAAATCTATTTTTTATTCAAATATCTTCAGACTGAAGTCAAAATTTATTGACCATCAGATAAATACGATTTCTATCTAGCTTATTGAAGAATAAAAGGCACAGTTTGAATGGAAAATTTCAAATGAAATTTTCATAGTTTGAAATTATTTGCTGATTTGTTCAAATAAAATTTTTAAAGCTCTCCAGCAAAATTGTGCTTACTAACTAAAGATTGATATTCTATTTTTTTAAAGCATATCGAATTAATTTTAGAAAATCACATATTTGACTTCCAATTAATAAAAGAGTTTTTAATTATCTATTATTGTTTTTCATTTATATCTATCTAGTAATGAAGTTTATTAGCAACAACAATAGAGGCTCAACATTCCAAATAAAGTTTTTTGATTCAGTTGTTTTTAATGAAACTAAACTTAATTTGTATAAATGATGCTCAACTTCACTTGAGCAATTAGTTATTCAGTAAGAAATATCAATAGAATCCTTTTTATTTCGAAAAAGAAAAACCGAATAATAAAAATTTTAGCATTTGAATAAATGATTAAAAGTTGAAATTTAATTTTAATTAAAGTTTTGTAAATAATTCATTTATTTTTATGTAATAATTAAAAAAGTCATCATTTTTAATTATGAATATGTCTTGTGAGTTAATATTTAATAAAGGTTGAGAAAAATCTATCTGATTTGATTTATTTCAAACTATATAAGTAAAATTTAAAAAAAAATTTCCAACAGATATATTAAAAGCAAACAAATATTACTTTGGCGTGAACCCCAGATGTAGTAAACTTTGTTGAAGACATTTAAAGTTAATTAGTTTCTTATATTTTACAATTAGGGTATTTAATATGACTTACTCATCATCAGATGTTTATAGAAATTTTATAAATTTATTTTATAAAGACTTTGATGGACATTTTTATGAGAATATTAAAATAAATTAAATTTGATTAGAAAGCGTTCAAGTATCCATTTATTGCTTGATTTTTGTTCAACATCTGCTTAGTCTTTTATTAATAATTTTAAATACATAATTTTAATATTTCAAGAGATGTAGACTTTAACGATATTTTTATGATTGTTAAACGTATTTAATAGATAAATTGTTTTGAACAAGAAACAAAGTACTTTTTATAATTTAAATTAAACAGTTCTTAAATATAAGTCTGACACTTATCATATTTTGTATTTATTTGGATTATCTAAATCTTCACTTGTAAGAATTTAATAAAGATTAGATATAAATGATGGCTGTACTATATCTCATTGTTGTACATCTTCTGTATCAAATAAAAAAGGAATATAGCTTTGAAATTGTATTCTCTCATACTTTGTTCTCAAGAGGCATCTGTATAATATTACGAAGAGTAACAATCTTCAAGCGGTCAAACTTATTCTATCTAGTTAACATTAAAGAGCAACAATTTCTAATGATTATATACATTCATGCTTTATATAGTTTAAATCTGAATTAAATCGTTAATAATATTTAGTTACAGTCAAATAATTTAATTATAAGGAAGTCATAATAATAAGTATTTTGTTGTAAAAAATTGTAATTTTGAACACAAAATAAAATAATGTTTCATCTTTTTTATCTTGATAAATTCACTCAACTATTTAATCTGTAACATAATCAATTCAATTATAATCTAGCTGTTGATTTATTTTCTCTAAAACTTGATTTAATGACTCTACTAACTCTAATTATGTTGAAATATTTTTTTTATTAATTTTAATATTATAATTTTTAAATAATTTTGGTATGGTGAAGTTCTGGATAATATAAAAGTCATTTAAAAGTATCTATTTTATGATTATTGAGATATTCTTGAGCTAACTTGAATTGTATATTGAAAGAATATTAATGATGTATTATTTTGAATCACCTTTGTCACTCTCTTCATAAAGTATTCCCATTTGATTTCTTTTAATTCGCTTATTTTTGATTATTTATTGATGAATTATTAGTAGGCTTCTGGCTATCAACATTTATATCTGATGAGTTATTAGATAATGACTTCAGCAATAAATTCTTGATTTGAATGCATTTTTACCTTATTATCGCCTTGATTATTTATAACCTTCACTTAGTCATTATTTTAAACTAATAAATTTATATAAGTTTCATCTAATAATCCTTTCCCCATTTCAAACTTTAAATTTTTATAAATTTATACAATATAATTAAATTATAAGATACGCTATCAAAATGAGGAAGATGAATGCAGCCTTTATTAAAGAAAATAACGCTTGATCACTTGTTGTTCTAATAAATGTACAAAAGAAATTTTCCTCAGATGGATCTCCTTTTATTGATTCAATTGCAATCTCTTCACATCCAATTTTTGTTAACTTCTTCGAAAAGTCATCACTGCATTTAATAGTGCCTGAAACTAATTTTCGAATGCATATAAATAACTAATTCAATCCTATATTATCGTCAAGAATATTGATAATGCAATTGGAGCAAATAAAATATGTAGTAAAATTTTGCAATATTTTGCATGCCTACTTGTATTAAGATGTTGCAACTTACAATCTCACATAAGTCAGACTCCAAATAGTTGTAAAATGTTGGAGTTGAGATGCATTTAAAGGATATATGATTATTTGAAAAAGTCGCCAATTATATTCATCTAATCTATGCCATAAGTCAATGCAAAGCAACTGCATTCATCAACTCTGAATCATCCGTTGCATGCTCTCATGTTGAAATATGTTTTATAGATTACTGAATTCGTAAATTTGGGGATACAGAATAAACAGATTGCAAAAGAAAAAATAAGTAATACAATTTACCATTATTAATAATCATTTAATTTTGAATATTTGATGTTTGCTTATTTTTGAAGGTTATATTTTATAATAAATATGATTATGCTTTGAAATTAGATATAAATAACTACATCTTATCATTAACTTAATTTATTTGGTTTATACTATTTATAAATATTAAAGAAAACCACATATAGCTGTATGTAAATCAAATAATCTTTTATTAACTAAATAAGCAAATTAGACCAAATTTATTGATGTTTAAATAATGTAATATTAACTCATTATTACATTTCAAAAGAATTTTCTCAATGCTAAAAGATAAAATTAAAACTAAAAAATAGAGTTTATTTAATGCTTTTTCATACTCAATATAAAATACAATTAAACAAAATATTATCCAAATTTTGTCTCAAGTTTTGATATTGAATTAACTTTTACTAAATCTAAATTTTGGTTTATCTTACACAAGCTAAAAATATATTATGGAGTTAGTCAAACTCGAATTAGCATTTTATGATTTAGTATCTATTTTAATTTAATTGGACAAAACTCGCCAACTAAATATTACTTTCTTGCTGTCCATTAATTAAAGTGGTGCGAAGGTCTGCAAATACTATAAATTAGAAAGTATATTATTGTTAATTATTTAAATACAAAACATTAAACACATTTAGATGATGTAGTACTTTCGTTTGTATAACCTTACTATCTTTAAGTCAGCTGTCTCCTTCAAGTTTTACATGTCATGGTGGAGGTTAGTGTGCAATTAAAATATGTGAGGAATAGTTCAAATTTAACACAAAATGTTAGTCAACAGCTATTATATTAATCGAAGATGCATTAATAAAAGAGGAATTATATTAAGCAACTTTAAAAAGTTGGCTACAAATCTTGTCACAAATTTGCTTAGTGAATTTTGAAAGCTAAAATAATGAGTTCAAAATTACAGCACAAAGATATCAAATAGAGTTATTGCAAATTAATTTTTCAAATATTTAAATGTGTAAGTACTCATAATAATTGCTAGAATGCAAATTGGAGTAATTTGACAGATATTGAAAGTAGAATATAATGTTTTAATCAAATTCATTCCTATTAAACATAGGAGCTTAGGAGGGTAAAGAATGATAAATTCTGTAGAACGATAAGAATAAATATACTTATCAGATTCATTATTGGAGCATATCAGCAAAGATCAATTGTATTTTTATTTTAATACTAATTTTTATTGCATTCACTATATTAAATTTTTCAGTTTTGTATAGATTAAAGGTATATTAAAAATTAATTATTAACAGTATATACAAAAACAACGATTGATTGCTCAAAGCATCAGAATTTTAGATAAAAATAATATTAAATTTATTGCAATAACAGTTCAGATTTCAATTGATTTAAAGATATTAGTGCTGAATAAAAACTGTACATTTAAAGATTTTATTACT
Organism: Euplotes aediculatus; assembly: GCA_030463445.1. NCBI lineage: Eukaryota > Ciliophora > Spirotrichea > Euplotida > Euplotidae > Euplotes > Euplotes aediculatus. The sequence goes on from JAQGFW010003485.1 coordinate 12,720, forward strand.
TTCAAAAGCAATAAAAGACAATCAAAAGAATGAGAGTGTATTACAATACAAAAATCTATAGTTCATTGTAAACAGCATAAAAGTATATTTGAGTTTAGTTTGTTTTATTTATTTTACCAAAGCAAAATATAAAATTGTTGGTACTACCAAACACTAAAATTAAATTAATAAGGTACACTAATGATTCACTAAATGCGTAAATTGTGCAGTAAGTTATTTTTCATTTTCTTATTAATGATATAAACCTTTTATTTAAAAAAAATTTGTTGAAAATAGAATATTTTAGAAACATGTACTTTTTGATATTTAAAGTGTAGTTCAAACAATTTTAAAGACTCGAGATGAGTATTGAATCCAAATTAATTAAAATGATAGTTATTCATAATTCAAACAAAACATTTTAGTTCAAATAATAACAAACTTATCATTCAAATCATGAAATCAATTGAGGTCTCAATAAATTAAAATTATTTGGAACTTAAAATAAGAGGATATATTATAAAAATATTTGTTGAGTAATTTAAATGCAATGCTTTATAAAATCATATTAAAAAAATAAATAATTTATAGATTTTTTTATTCAACTTTTATGATTCTAAAATCATTATTAAAATAAACATGTTATTAAATAAGGGTTCAATCGATTAAAATTCAAAATAGAGCATTTTAATTTAACTAAATGAGCTTATTCAATTGACATTATTTTAAAAAAATATTAAGAAAATTAGACTGATAACTAAGGAACTCAGTTTCAAAAATGATAGATTTATTAAAAACTAATACTTGAAGGCCTGTGAATTCAGATAAATTGAAAATATGAGCAATATTAGATTTAAAAAAATTGAAGCTCAGAAATTGGAAAATATGTATACTATGTTTAAATATAAGTAATAAAGAATTGAGATTAGATCTGCTAAACTTTCTCATTCGTTAAACCTTAAAACTCAAATCAAAAATTAATATGAATTTAACAGTTAATTTTTATAACAAACAAATAATTTGCCTCGCTTTTGATATAAGATTAAATCAAAATTTCTAACAAAACTTGTTTAAAATATTTATGTAATATGTAAAATTATAGGCTTATTTAATAATTGCCTTAACTATATTTTAAATTTAAATAAAAACATTAAAGTCTTACTGAGCTACAATGCAATTTATGTTAATGTTATTATTTGTCATATTCCTACTAAATCTAATTTGCTAAAAACCTCGAACACACTTTAGTTATCAATTAGTTGTAAATGCTACTCAAACTTAAATTTCTGTCAAGGTCTCCTTTGTTTTTTGACTTCATTTCGATTTATAGAACCACTCAGCCTCAAAAATGATCAGTTTTATATTGACAAACTCAAGTTGGACTCTGATCAAGCTAAAAATTTTAAGTAAGTGGATGAGTGTAGCTAAATATGTAATAAAGTTACCAAAGTGTTTTCTTGTTTAACTCCAATTTTAATTTTTATATTAAACAAAATTTTATTTTATTGAAATTATAAGATAAAATTTAAATGGAAAAAATAAATATTCAATTCTAACTGCTAAAAATATGGACTTAAAAAGCTGAGACAATATTAATCTTCTTAACTCAGATGTAGATGAAAACTAAGAATGCAATTGATAGGTATTTGAAATTAAAGAGTTAGAATTGTTTATCATAAAAAAAAGAAAAATGAATAAAGTCATCCTGCATAATTAATAATAATTAGACAAACATTCTTTTTTACAATTAATTTTTTTAAAATAATATCAATAATATATGATTTATTTGATTTATAGATACCAATATTTTTTATCAATTTATTTAATATTTAACTATTATAATAAAGTTTGCTCTGGCTCTGAAACTAAATCCGATTTAAACATTTCTTTACAAAAAAAGAGATTCTTTTTATAAATTCTAAATAGCGAAAACAAGATTTTGAGTTGATTTTGATTTTAGAACCCGAGTTAAACTTTGAGTTTGATAATTTAATAACATTAGCTTATTAATTATTTAAATGAGCTAAGCTAAATAGTCATTGATAAATTATCTAATCAACATAATTTTAACTCTTTAATTTTTTCTTATTCCTCTTTAAATACTTTATATTTATAATGCATGAAGTTGATATATTAGACTATTAAATTTTATACCTGTCTTCTAATTAATTATATTCCACAATTTTCTCCATTTTCTGTCATTGCTTTAGTTTTCAATTGCATTCAAACTTGTTATTAAAAAAAGGTCGCACACATTTATAATTTTTAAGATTTTACTTTATAATCATCCTAATTTTAGTTTAAATAAGATATAATGAAGAGAAATTCAATTAATTTGACCATTAATTATCCACTTGGAATTATAGAATTCAGTGTGAAAGTTGAAGCTATTTAAATGGCAATTTTTATTATAAATGACTCCTTAAGGATCTTATAGCATCAAGCTCAATTTGTTATTATATTTTTCTAATCGTTTATAGTTTTTGATAGATATAATTGTTTAAAACTCTAATAATCCTTCACGCCAAAAATAAATATTTTGATGAGCTAATGATAATTGAAGATCTGAATTATTTGATATACTAGACTCATCTTCTGTTAATTTTTTGATTGTTTTCGTTCAATTTAAACAATTGTGCTATTTAGATTTTCATCATAAGAATTTATTTCTGACATATAAAACTAATTTTTGAAGTATATTTATTTCTCTATTCTTCATATTCTGAGAATTTTGGACTTTTGAGTATTAATGATCATTTTGTTTGAACGAATAATATTTTTAAGATTTCTAACTACCTCTCAACCTACTATTTATACTAGCAAATTCTCACATGGTATCGCCTTCATATCTGAAGGAAACGAAATAACTTATTATACTCTGATAAAGTAGACAATTTGTAAAGAGATTGAGGAGGTAAATGCAAAGCATTGATTTATTTATTTCTCCTTTTCAAGATGTAATTTTAACTCCTTTCTAATTCAGAATAAAATTCTCAGGTGTATTTTAATTTATCTTCTTATATTGCAAGGTATCTCAAAAGCTTCAGTTTTCGATATGAATTTAAAAGAAAAAGAGTCATAGACATTATGAAAATAGAAGAATACAAAAGCTGCATTTATGGTTTTGATATTATTTTATTTTTTATGATAATTCCTTTTTTAATAATTTGTAGATATTTGCTAAGGTTAATAAGTACTTCATAAAACAACTATAAAGCTTTATAAATTGAGTATCTTCGCTTGATTTTGAATGTTGATAAAATTATAAATACAGATATTTTATAGCTTCTGTGAGTATAAAAATATGTTTTAAGAAATCTCTATTTTTAGAATTATGCCTATTCCTTATTTCGTAAAATCAGTCGGGCTTTCAATATATTGATATTTTTACAGCATTTTGCATATTTTCTAAAATACTCATTTTTCTATCATAAATTGAATTTAATAATATCTATTTTTTAATTATTCTCCTGATTTAAACTCAACCTATATGCTTATTTGTTTCAAAATTTTATTTGACGTTTTCAAAGTAAATTAGTGAACACTCAATTTAATTAGATGCTTCATAAATAATGTATTAATGTAATCTGTTAACTTGTTTTATTCTTCTCTATTGAATACTCACTTTTTAGTTTTGATTCCTTAACAATCCTACTTTTGTGTTTATTGATTATTAACAAATATTGAATATCTGATGTTATAGCTGTTATATTAAAAATTAAAGTAACTTAAAAAATGAATAATATTGGAAAAAAAATTATTTAAATCACAAATGTTTTAGTATACAAGTTAATAGAGACAACAGCTTTCAAATAATTTATTTGTATGTTTAAAATCACGATTAAACTCAATAGGATATATCTGCAAGCATAAAGCAAGATAGCAACAAAAAAGTTTAAAAATATTAAGAGATTTAGAAAGTAGATAAATGATAAAGCTTCAAATTAAATTAAATAAATTAAATATACATTTAGAATAATTAATGCTAGGTTTCAAATGTAAATTTTATTTGATTTATTTTTATAATTATTTTTTGCTATTGATAATTTTTGCTTTATTTAGCTTTTAATTAAGCATTACTTATAAGAATTACTCCCATTAAAATTTAAAGTATATAAGCATTTGTTTTGTTTAAAGCTAAATAAAATAAAAGATTGACAAAATAATGATTTAATTTAGAATTTTAAAACTCTGAAAGCTATTTTCTTTTCTAAATATTGAAAAAGAATAAATATGAAATTGAATCACTCTTTTAAAAGTAACTTTAAATTTAAAGTTAAAATTATGAATTTCATGTTTGTTCTGATTCCATTCTTTCTCTCAATAAAATAATGAATTCAATAAATATATAAACATCAATCTCTATAACAATTCAATTCGTAAATTTCTAAGAATGTTAGATAGATTAGTAACTATTTTTGAGTTTCTAAATTATTGAAATAACAGTTTATTAAATTCAACTAAAATTGATTGTTAATATGTGTTATGAATTAATATATTATAACCTTAAGCTAAGCAAAGCATTATTTTAAATATTGCAATTTAAAAGTAGTAAATGCCAGAACTCTATTAAAAATGACAATTTTATAATTTAATATCTGAATACTTTCTTAATTTTAATTATCGCATATAATTTACTTTTATGCAAGGTTTATAATTAATTTATAGTAAAAACAAACTAAAAATTATCATTAAAATTTTAATTAAATATGAAGAAGAATTACTAATAATAAAGTAATTTAAATTAATTAAGATATTATAAAATTGGAATGTTATACAAATTTCAATTAAAAAAATACTATGTAATTGGATTTGAATTTAATAAATATTGAAGTTAGCTTCCATGTTTATTCTTAATAAAATACTATAAAGAAGGTTTATATTTTCACTGAAAAAATTTTGAAACTTATCAGCGAACCCTTAAAAATTAGCAATAAATGCAATATTTCTACATTTTATAAATTGAATTAATTACTTTAATTTATTCAAATTAAGTAACTTTTGTAAATATTTAATAAATACGTTAAATGCAAAATTAATAAGATTTAAAAACAATTAGCTGAACTACTAACCTATTTAATTTGACTGAATTTACTTAAGTTTATAAAACAATTTGAATAACAACACAAGTTTTAAAAAGGAATGTGTAATAATAAATGTTTAACAATGTGCAATACCGTTGGATGCTGAGTTCTTTCATTATATGCCTGCACTGTTGCCCAGCTGCTCAGCATAAACACAACCACCATCATTTCACTCCCTGTTTAGAGTCAACTTCCCTACTACATCGGGTATATACAAGAGACTGGGACAGTTCGACTACGGACAGCAAAACTGCACCACAGACCGCATAAAGACATGCAATGATAAGAAAGATAATGACTGGATTTACATTGGAGAGGTGAAGGAAGGAACTGATGTTACTCCACAAGGCATTGGCATACAAGTATGGAATAATGGAGATATATACGAGGGACATTGGAAGGATGGGGAACTACATGGTAGAGGAAGATGTATTTGGAGAAGTGGAGGATACTATATTGGAGAGTGGAAAGAAGACAGTTTTAATGGTGAAGGAACACATTACTACGAGAACGGAGACATTAAGTATGAAGGAGGATGGAAGGCTGATAAGAAATATGGACATGGAACATACTATCAAAATGGAGACAAGTATACAGGCAAATGGAATGGTTGGGAAGGTCAAGGAGAAGTTAACTACAAGGACGGAAACAAGTATAAGGGACAATGGAATGCAAATAGGGATGATGATTATAAGTTAAAGAGACATGGATTAGGAACTCTTTACTCTAAAAAAGGACAAGTGCTCAACCAAGGCAAGTGGGAGGAAGATGAGTATAAAGGCAAGGAGTAATACTAAGGTGTTTACATTTGAGAGTCATTATTGTTTGAATATGGTTATAGTTCTATTTGCTTTATAATTGAGCTGAGTATTGGTAGTTTATGGTATATGAATATTTAGGCACTTAATTTGTGAATATATTTAATTATGTTTTTATTGATTAGAGTTTAGCAAGAGTTGACAAGTAATCTTGACTCAAAAATTTCAAACACTTAATTATAAGTTGATTTAAAAGTGCTTTTATTAGTATTTTAGCGAGAAATTTATTTAAAGCTATATTTTATAATATTGAAATCAAAAGTTTAGATTAGTATTCAGTTTCAATATAGATTTCTTATTCTTATTTTTTTTATAAATTAAATTATTTGATAAAATAGTTTTTTAATTAAATATATATTTTATTAAAATAGCATCGA
>JAQGFW010003533.1:0-17727 GCA_030463445.1 Euplotes aediculatus
CCCCAAAACCCCAAAACCCCAAAACCCCCAAAACCCCAAAACCCCAAAACCCCAAAACCCCAAAACCCCAAAACCCCAAAGCGAAATTCCAATATTGAAATGAATATAGTTTTGAATGATTTTAATCAAAACATTAATAAAATGTTGAGATTATGATTTTAATCTGAGTCTGAATCATCTCCCTTCTTTTTCTTATCCTTCTTTTTCTTCTTCTTTTTAGCATCGCTATCGCTGTCTTCTTCTTCGCTACTTTTTTGATTCTTTTTCTTATTTTTTGTTTTGTTCTTTTTAGCTGATTTTTCATCTTCACTTTCATCAGAGCCTTCATCAGAACTAAAAGGAGGTTAAGAGTCAGATTTAACAGCAAAGAAATAAATCAAAAAGAGATTGCAGGAATTCTCCAGTTGCTTGTTAAGATTTTAGATTTATAGCTTGCTCATATTAACTTTCTAGATTACAACACTTCAATAGAAATAAACAGAAAGATTTTTAAAATTAAGAACTAGCGAAATATGTAGATATCTAATAGCTTATATTTAAAACAAGAAGGATGAAATATTAATGATATTGAAGCTTAATTTTTAAGTGTTTAATAAACATAACTTAAATTATGGAAGTGACTCTTAATAAAATAATTATTATTTTATAATCATATTTATCTAAGCTTTCTTAAGAAATTTTTGTCAGACAAAATTATAGGAGATAACAGTTTTAAATGAATCAGCTCATTATAATAATATTTTATTAATAATTAGTGATAATAAAAATCTAAGTAAATTCTATTTTTCATACAATTTGATTTTCATGATGATGTTTAAAAGTTTTCAATATTTATACCAAGCTTTTAATTCAAAAGTATTATTATCAAATAATTTAAAATACTATTAAAACATGTTGTTTTTATAATTTCTTTAATTCATTAAAAATAATCAGCTATTTATGATCTAAAAGTAATATAATAAAAATTATATTCTTTTAATGTATGATCTTACCTATCATTTTTCTTTTTTCCAGCTTTACTTTTCGCATTACCTTTTCCTTTCTTTCCTTTTTCTTCTTCGATGCTTTCATCTTCACTCTCACTCTCACTCTCACTTTCCTTCTTTCCCTTCTTTCCCTTCTTTCCTTTTGTATTGCTATCACTATCACTATCGCTTGATCCTTTCTTAGCTTTCTTCTTTTTCGCTCCTTCCTCGCTACCTAAACAAGAGTTACAGCCGAAGGAGAATGCAAAGGAGAAATAATAAAAAGAATTGTAAATATGACGGCACACTCGAGGTTTCTTTAGACTTTCAGCTAAGATTAACTCTCGCTGGTACATGTACTAATGCGAATGCAAGATGCTAAGTGGTATGTGAATGAACACAAAAATCTGAGCAATAGCTAATTGCTTACTATCATCATCACTGTCGCTGTCATCTTTCTTATTCTTTTTGCCTTTACCTTTCTTATTTTTCTTAGTATTTATTTCTTCTTCGCTCTCTTCATCACTTGAATCATGTTTCTTTTTCTTTTTCTTATCTCCCTTCGATTGCTTTGATGATTTGGATTCGAGAATTAATAGCAATCTTGGGTGGAGATACGGCATTAATACTTTACATTTAAAGTATCAAACATCGACAATTACAACAACAGCCTGTTCAAATTCTCTTTCTCTGAATTCTTTCAAACTATGAGAAAATGTATGAATACAATCTCTTAAGTTAATAGCGCTTACGTAATCATTTCGTATTCCAAAGAAGCAAACAGGACGTATGAGTAAATTTCAGCTTTACAGAATTTCTCTGCTTTATCTTTGAATTCTTTGAACTTTTTCTTTTCCATGATTTCACTTGATTCTAAATATCAAGTTTCATAATAAATACACAGCGTATGCTTACCATTGAAGACAAGTACCTTTGTTTCAATGTTTAATTTTGGAGTCTCTATAAATAAATTGTCAGCAAATGTATTATTATCTAAAATTTAGCTTAACTCTCGCCCAAATAACACAAGAGTCAAAATGATACATCTAAATGCAATTTGAATACAAACCGATTCATTTGCAACAGTAAAGATATAGGATTCTTGCAAATTTAAATTTATTAGAAAGGAAAGTTTCCTCTCAATGATTATATTAGAATTCAAAATAATTATTCTCTCCAGCTTTAATAAGGAGAATTATTCTTTAACGAGCAAAGTAATTTTTATGTAAAAATTCTTTCCAAATGGTAATTATTAAAAGTAATTCCGAAGATGCAAAAGCAGGCTAAAGGAAATACTTTTGGAAAAGTTCGCTGAATATTATTAAATTTAGTATTTAAGGCTAAGGCTAACTATTTTGAATAACATTTGCTTATTAAAAATTTGATTTAACTAAAAAATATCAAAAATTGTAACATTTATTGACTTAGTATTCGAAAGCAGTAAAACTGTTTATTCTAATCAAAGAAATTAAAATGTGACAAAGTAAGCTCAATATTTAGTTTCTTATGGATAAAAATAAAAATTAATCCAAATTATGTTAGTAAAATATTATATTGAAGATTGCAAATTATATATACTAAACTTTTATTTTATATTTGGACTTTCTAATTATATAAAAGCAATTAATAATGAGATTTTAATATCAATCATCCGATAAATGAATGATAAAATTAAGAGAAAAAAATCGTACTTTTGCCACCTTCAATCTTATAATTTTTAACAAACTGACTGATTCCTTTTACAACAAGAGTAATCGGGAAGTTTTTGATAAGTTTGATTTCTGGTTTTGAGAACCTATACATATTTTGTTTAAAATTGATTTTGCTGATAAATTTATATACAACTCACTTTATCTTACAAACTAAATTTTAATTTGATATTTGAAACTTAGATTAATAAACTTACTTTTTAAGAATTTTTTTAACATTTTCATAATTTTTTTCATTAAGAATTTCAGCTGTTTGACTAGTTTTTATCTGATCTAAAATCGGGGAAGTTTCAATCATTTTCATATAGAAATCGTTTACAACTTTAGAGATTTCTGTGTTTTGAGTATTTACATCACTATAAAATAAAATTTGAATTAATCGAGAGCTATAACTTACAATCCGTGTTTTTTTGCAATCTCATCAGATCTCAATACTATTTCAGCTTTTGTCTAAATGTAAAAGGATAAATATGATTGCAATAAGTATAAATCTTTTTGTGTCCTACCTTTTTGAAAGTTTCCTTCTATATTCAATTGTTAGCCATTTTAAATCCAAAATAATAAAGAAATAATATACCACAATAACTTTATATTTAGTAAATATTGTCTTAAATGGATTTACAAGAGAATTTTACTTTTGTTGAAAATACTGATTTTATAAACTAATAATGTCAGCGATATGATTCTTGATAAAATAAAATTTAGACTGAAAATATTTTTATTTAATTTTCACAAAATAAGAAATATATTTGATATGTTGGTATTCCAAAATTTAATATATATAACATATGATTTGTATTATCAAATTGATTAATTTTTAGTTTTTAAATTGTTCATAAATAATTTGAAATCTTAACAAGAAATTACATAACTAGTTTTGTGATTAATATCATAATATTCGAAGATAAATAAAAATGATAGCCATCATGTCGACCATCTCATCTAAGATTTAAATGATGGAAAGAAACCAACAACTAGTTGAGAACTAAAATAAATAAACTTATAAGAAACCTGAAAGTTTTGATTGCTAATGGAATAGAGAAATAGAGATAATATAAAATCAAGTTAATAATCACAAAATTCATGACAAATTATATGCAATATTCATTGTAATCTACAGTCTTTTGCTTGGATCATAACCGTAAGGTTTGATAATATTCAAAACGATTAATCTAACAATTATCTACGTGAAGCAACTTAAGAAGAATGTCAACAACAAAAAAGATAATAGAAAATAAAGCAGAAGAACAATTTATCAGTCTCCAAAAAGACATTCAAAGTAAAAAAAACATACAGTTAAGTTGTAGCTTTACATTCATAAAATTTTCTGTAATAAAGAAAGTCCAAGATTCACAAATAAATACTATTAAAAATAATACTTTGATTGAAAAACATTTTTAGCTTGGAATCAAACTTTGAGCCAAATGTACAACAATTTTTGGTTTATATCTATTATTTTTGCCTTTTTATTTTTAGAGATTTAAACTCTTCTTGATGTCACTTATTTGAATTCACTTTTACTTATTAAGATTAAATTAGTCTTCATTATTTATATTTTAAATTCTATCTTTTGGAAAAGACAAGAGTTCAGACATTGCAACGATAGATGACTATAAGGATGTGATATTGCGCTTTGCTACTTTATTCACTGCTTTAGCTTGCTATATATTCTAATTATGAGTCTCGAAGAAGGAGGCGAGAATTCTCAGGCAGGAGTTATTTTTCAAATATTTATATTTCAAATTATATACAAATTAAAAATGAATCTAATCTAAAAAATTCAGATAATATTGTCAAAGTTTGAATTGTTTACTAATTAAAGAAAGAGAAGGTAATCGATTTGCCTACAAAATAGAGCATTAGATAATACATGAGAAATAGAAATGAGTTCTTTAATCTTCAACAGGATTAATGATAAAAGTTGAATAATAAATGAATGTATAAAGTATAAAAATTTTAAAACATTAGTTGATTAATTTCAAGTATATTAGTCCCATTTATTTTTAATTATGAATAATTTAAATTTAAAACCAATGAAAATACTTGCCATACCTGGATTTCACAGCAAATACTGCAAATTCGATCTTCAAAGAGACTATTATTTGTAAATTTATTTTATTTTAAATAGAAGCTTAAATAGGATGTTATTCAGATACATATAATTATAATGAATCATATTATTATTTCAGAAAATTTTGGTATTTCTTTCTATTTACAATTTTCTTGAAATTTAATTATCTTCATTTGATTCATCAATTTATTCTAAGTTACTAAATTGATGATTAAGAATTTAAACTATTTATTAATTTTAATTTAGATTTTAAATATGAGTAATTTATTTAAGTCCTCTTTCTTTTATTTACTAAAATTAAATCAATTGTAATAAAATATCTATCAATATTTCGGTTAAAATGGAAATTCATTATAAACTTTGATCAGACTTTTATTTAATTAATGCTAAATATTAGTTTTAAATCGAGGTAAATTTTAATTAAAACTTTAAACAACTTTAGTATAAAAATGATTATTATACTTACAAAGTGTGAAATCCAGATTTTGTCTAATAATATGTCTTCTTCATAGTCTATAGAATCTCATGAGAGTACAATTACTTACGATTTTGTGTTGCAATTAAAGAAAGAAGTTCAATAATTCCGATTACAACAGTTGTCCAAGCAGAATTGAATTCAAAGCTATAATATTGAAGTTAGATAAATCTAAATGAGGATAATTTTCTGAAAATTAAGTAATTAATTATTTTAATTTAATTTAATATTTTATTATTACCTTTCTGTTTTATATCTGAACGACAATTTGTCAAAATTCCTATAAATATATAATATTATTATTACTTTTTATTATCTTCATCATTTAGCCAGACTTTGATTATTTCTGCAGCTCAAACATCATAAATCTAAATTTTAGGATTAGAAATATTACGACTTCTTTTTCTTTATCTCCCTATAAGACAGATTAGAGTGGTTAAATAACAGAGACTTACATTAATGATTAATCATGGATTAATATTATTCTTCTTTGCTTTTTTAGATAAACTTGAAATAATTCCTTCAACTTCTGTTAAATTTTCGTTTGTTGCAGTCATTTTTAATTCATTTTTCTAAAGCTATTATCATTTATATTACTTTTGCGTTTTTATTAAACTTAAAGGCATATCCTCTTAAGGATCTAATTATCCTTTCTTTATTCTTTTGAAATTTGAAGCTATAATAGTTATTTGTCAAGACTACCAAATAATAAATTAAGCATTGATTTAACTATTTTTACTTTTAATTAAATAAATTTCCGATTATAAGAATTTAATGTTTTGATTTTTCTCAGAAATATAAAGGACGCACATCATTTAAAATCAAAAATGAATTAAAATGCTTCATATATTATTCTAAAGCTAAAGTTCTAATCAATTAAATATTTAAATATTAATTTATGCTTGTATTCTATAAAGCTTTTGAATTTGTAAATATAAAAATAATTAAATTCTTACTTATCAAAAGTGTCATCTTTATCAGCTTCTGTATCATCAAAGAAATCAAGATCTTCTTCAAATTCTTTTAATGGAATTTTTGGATGAATGAATTTAGTATTTCAAGTTCAAGGTGTAAGTTTTCATGTTCAATCTCCTTTAAATACCTTATTTTTTTCTATTTAAATATTAAGACAAGATGAAGATGTTGATTATTTAGCGTCATTAGGAATTATTTTAGTTACCTGTTGTTAATATATTATAATCTAAAATGATATGAGAGTATGAAAATTACTTTTAAGCTTCTTAAAGTCATCAAGTCTTCTTAAAGTCATTTTTGATTTATCAACACTATCGTAAACTTCTGCGAAAAAATCTCAGTTTTCATCACCTAAGAAATGGCTTTCTATCTTTTCTTTATCAAATTTTAATTCCCAACTAATGACCTTAGTTTTCTGTAGAAAATATATTAAAAATAATTCATGCTAATTATAATAAAACATGATCTGAAATGAAAATGAAGGTATTAGATAAACTGCAATTTAATTTAATGAAATTAAAGATTTTGATTAAAAACTTGAGTTATGATTACCCCTTCTTCTGTTTCTTTATCGAAAAATCAAATATTGTATGGAATAAATTTAATATTATCTATTTCTGCTTTTCTTTTCGCTTCTTTTTCTTTTTCTTTTATGTCTTTTAATCTATCGATTTTAATAAAAGGATATTTTTTTTGCATATATTTTCATTCTATAGAGAGTTAAAGATTAGTAATAAAATAATATAAGAATAAAATGCACTAAATACTTCAATAGTTTTAAGTTATTATTACGAATATAATAAAACTTTTTTATATCAATAGTTCACTTCAAAAAGAAAAAGTATAAACTATAAATGCAAAGTTAATGATTAAAGTCTAGTATGCTAATGTTAATAAAGCATATACTTAAGAGCACAAAATCCAGCATATTACTTTATGGAAATTATATTCTTTTTGATAAAAATATTTGGATCTCTAACAAAATATTTGAATGGACGATAAGAATGATACTCAAGACAAATCTTCAATTTAGTTACAAAAGGTTATGCTTCGTTGTAAAAGTATTTAATTCAAAATATATTCGCGTATTCTTTAATCAGCCTATCTCCAATTGATGTTAACTCTCTAGAAATATGAACTTTTTTTTATTAATGAATTCTCTATCAGTTTTAGTAATAAATCTTTCTACAGTTGGAGATAAAATGGTGACTGAGGATTTATCACTACACACCAAGAGGGATTCTCAACATAATTAATGATCAAATTATCAAAGTGTTCCAACATGCTTAGCGATACAGTTTGCAGATCAAACAATATTGTATAATCTCCTGAATGGTTGGACTGCTTCTGTTGCTAGCACAATGGATTCTTTATGGAGTAACGTATCCATTTGAAGTTGATTGAATTTTTGATTAATAGTATGGGGCAAGGCAAGGTGAAATATAGAACAAGTTGAGCTTTGATCAGCAGCTAAGGGTGACTCTTTGATAGTAATACTCAGACCGATAAAGTACAGACAGTCTTAGTTAGGACTTCGAAACCAACAAAAGACTCGAAAATCACCCATAATTATTCAGATTATTGTGTTTGGATGAATAATATAATAATCCTAGTATTTTCTCCAATTTTATTATTTATCTTTTAAATATTGTTTTAAAATTACAACTCAATAAAATCAAAATGAAAATATATAACAATCTTAAATACAACTTGCATAATACATATTATCTTTTAATAAATGAATTTAATTTCATCATAATTTTCCATAGCATTGAATTCAAAGAATTAAATCTATTCCTTACCGATTTCGTATATAATTCTTTTACTGGTAATGACCTCAGCTCCTTTCTCTATAAAATACAATTATTTGAATACTATGTCATTTTTATACTTCCAATAACATTAACTTAAGAAAAACTAAATTAATACTATTTAAAATAAAAGATTTGTGTAAGTTCAATTTTTTAAACTATCAATATGGAGAAAATTTGTTATTATAACCACAATTAATTTATCATTTAAAAATCAGCATTTAGAGTAAATGTTTTTCTAAATTTATATTTCAATTAATTACTCTTAAGAAATACAACAATATTATCGAAATAGTAAATCAGTTTAGAAAATTCAAACAGATGGTTGAGAAAATAATTCAAAAATATTTTGCAAAAATAGTCATATCTTTCTCAGATTAATCTAAATAGAATTTTATCTAACTCATCTGTAAAATCAAAATTTAGTTCTAATACAAAAATAATATACTGTTGGAAAGTAAATCTTTAATGTGTGCAAAACTGAAGATTAAACTATCCATCTCAAATAACTTGCTAAATTATTCATATGCAATACGTTTTATGGCAAATATGATCTGCATGAGATAAAATTGGCATAAACAAATTAGGTTTGCCATTAATTGATAAAAAAATAGAAGTATTTTTAGGATTATTAAACTTAAAAATATTTATCGAAAGAACGGTATCTGTCAAAAATAGGATATGATGTCAAGGTTTTAGTTATATAAGTTACTTTAGATTTCTTATTTTCCATTAGCCAAGAATTTTACATCTTAGTTTTAGTTTTTAAAATATGAAGAGATAATAATTTAAATTAAATTCAATTTTTAAATGCAAAAATACAATAAAAGACATCTTTTTAACTAAAACTATTAGATTATTAGTTTTTTGTATTCTAAGAACAATTACGATATAAACATAATACTCAAACTTCAATAAAAATTTTAGAACTTTAAATACTCAAAAATAATAATACCTTTTTCTAAAATCCAAACGTATTTATCATCCACTTCTTGACCTTTCTTATCTTTTTCTTCTTCATTATTTGCTTCTTCATTATTTTCTTGCTTTGAACGAAAATAGATTTTCAATAAAGTTAACAAATTCAATATTTAATTTTTCATTTTCGTCGTATTCTTTTTCTTTCTAAAAAATTTATGTTATCAGTAGTCAGATAAAAGACTTACATCTGCAATACCCCAATTGACTTCTGCACACAGGGTAATAAACCATCAGATTATCCTATTCACAATGTCCTTTGTGTACTTGTCTTGCTTGTAAAATTCATCTCCATCAAGATTCATAACCTTCATCAAGCTAATTTTCTTTGTTTTATCCAAAATAGAAGGACATAAAATAATAGATGGGAAATTTTTAAATATCTCTACGAATTCTGAAGACAGTTTGAGTTTACTTTCAGAAGTCTGATTTTGATTGAAGTCTTTAGCGAGACCATAAAGCTGTAGTTCCTCAGGTTCTCCTTTCTTAACTTTCTCTGAGAATTTGTTAATATAAGTTTCGATTCCTCTAACAGTAATTCCTTCATCAGAAGATTCGAAATTTGCAAACATGAAACATTTCATTATTTCACTCACTATAAATAACAGTAAATACAAGTTATGATATATTTATTCGGGTTAATTAAATCAATGGCTGTCTATTAATTTTCAAATTTTTGTGAATTTTTTTCATTTATATTCAAAATAGATTAATATGTGTTTTATTTCCTCATATTAATTTCATGAATATTGGTCAAACATATAAATACTCGAAGACGGACTTGGAAAATGCAAAATCAATATTAAAATAAAATATATTTTCTCGACCAATCAAGTTCGGCAACTTGAGAAATAAATACATTGATCAGAGATATTTTAAATAATCACCTGAAAATAGAAGAGATTTATCATGATGATCAATAATTTGAGGTATTTGCAATGGACTAACTGATAAAATCTAATGTCTCATTGAGACAAGAAGTCGATAGCAAATGTTAAAACTGGAGCCTGAGAATAGCACAGGTAATAATAAAACTAAGATTACTAAATCTAATATTCCATATTCTCGCTAAATAAATTATAAAGATTTTTAGAAATATTATGCTTCATATTAAAAGTTTGAATAACAACACAAAAGCTAAACTTTATGGTAAATTTCAAAAATCCAGGTACTAATTAGAAAATAAAGTTTTAATGTGAGATGATAAAAGTTTTGAAATAAAATAACTGTGTACTCACTTTCTATTTGCAATCGAATCAAGATACTTCGAATTATAAAATAGTACTGAAACTATTTTTTCAATAGTACTTAAAGACTAATCTAATAAAGCGAAGATCTATTAAAGACTAAGATCAGAGATTTTCTTCTATTTTAACTATAAGATATTTATATTTCTTCAGATTTAGTTTCTAAACAATTCAACTATTCTGATTTAATCTATTTAATAAAGTTTGCTAGATGGCATTAAAAAAATCTCATGTTTGATTTAACGTATCCGATAAATATTATGAATACATTTGCAAATTTCATTATCCATTGTTGAGATGAAATAATTTCAGCTTAAGTTTACAATGGTGGTTACTGTATTTAATTGTTTTAACGATAAATCAAAACGTTCGATAACTTAGATTAAGTCTAACATAAAGGTGATATAAGCTACTTTTTAAGTTTAAATTAATTTTAATTTGTTGTTTTTTGATATTTAAATGAAGAATTCAAAATAATAAAAATAGAATTCTAAATATATTTTAGGCAGTAATCTAGAGAAGTATTGATTTATATTTGACAGACAGAGTATATGAAGTATAAATACTTTGCTTATTTTAATAGATTCGAGTTTTTTTAGTCAAATATCTTTTGTTTTTACAAATTTATTAAAAATCTATCGTATTCTTTTATCGTCAATAATTTAGAAAATAAAATTTCAATAAAATACCCTAATACGATCAAGATTATCTAGAATTATCACTATTAGAACTATTTTATAAATATAATTAGTTGAATAGTTTTTCTTTAAAATGTTCAAAACTAATATTTTTACTTACTCTTTTCATTTAAGAAATGGGCAAAATTTTCATGATGATGATCTTCGATACATTTAGGGTATTTGATCTGAATCTCAACTATGTTCCATTCTTTTATACTGCATTTATTCGATTGGTTGCTCTATAGATATTTAAGTTAACTAATTTGAAATTATTAAGTTGTAAATTTATTTAGTATAATCAAAAAGCAAGTAATATTAATCTCAAAAGCTTTACAGTCTAACTCATTATAAATCTTTCTTCTAAAATACTAAAATATTGAGTCTTAGATTAAAAATTAAGCAATCATGTTAATGTATTTGGATTGAAAAGAAATCTTAATAATGGAAATTACCTTTGAGTCTTCATTCTTTAATTTGTTTTCAAAAGTGGCTTCTAAATAATCAGGAATTAGACAATGTATTAATTGAAAAATGTCTTAAAACGAAAGTGGCATTGAGATTTTTAACTTTTTAATGTTTGATTCAAATTTGATTAATGCAAAATCAGCTTTTTATTAATATAAAATTTGAAATAATTTATGGAATTAACTAATGAAAGTACATTAGTCTCAATTAAATATTCATTAAAAATTACTAATTTATGAAGTGAAACATTAAGTATGAGCTTTGTTTAAATAATATGTCGCTCATTATTTGATAGAAGAAAGGTAAAGTCAACTTAAAAGAAAATTCGACACAAATAAATCTTAAAATAATAAAAATAGAAAATGATATGATTATAAAAAATACATACATGAATTATTTTTTCACACCATTATATCAATCTTTGACTTCAAATTTAATGATAAAAAATAAGCAAATAAGAAGTAAAATTGTCAAAATTAATTATAAGACTTACTTTTATCTGCTGAAGTAAAATAGAATGAGTAATTTATCAATACATATTGTTTGTTAATCCAGTTTGGCACATTTTTTCCTTCGAGTTTAATTCATGAAAAATCGCAACTACATTTGAATATTAGATGCTATAAAAACAAAGAATATAGATAAAGTATGATCTTACTCAGTGTTAAGTTCTTCAGAATAAACTGTGGTCATTTCTTTTGCTAAAATATAATTATTGAGAATAGTCATAATCCTGAACTTACTGAGACCATTTATTCCCCAAATAGCTGCTTTTCATTCGTTTTCCTTCTCTTTTGGGAACATATAGGAAGCTTTAAGAGTGCATGCATCGCTGAAAATCTCTTTAAATCTTGTAACCATTTCTACAAAGTATTAAATTAACTAAACGTACCTTGCCTCACTTTGTCTACGTTTGCTTTCTGTGCTTGGTCGAGAGTTGTCAAGAAGATAGACTTTGAAGCTAACTTGAATGATACAGTGAATGCTGGGTTACTTCACTTATAAATTGGATGGATAAATCTATTTAAGTTAAATAAGTATGCAATTTTTAGAAGCAATAACTTACTTTGAGTTTCTTGTGAAAACTTGTTCGATCATATCATTGTTATTTACTGAACAATTATCAATGATTTTGATTTGAATCATAATTAAGTTCTATAAACAATTATCTATATCAAATATACATTATCAAATTTAAAGAAAAAATATATTACTTCTAAATCCTTTTTAGTTTTATCCTCAAATTCTTGTTTTAAAAACCTTTTCATAGTTCCAGCGATTCATTCTTCTTTTGTTGGTTCTATATTTTATTAAATTTAAGTAAATAAGTAATCAGATTTGTATAAAATTGTAAATCGATTCATCAAAATTCTTTGATAAACAACAAAATAATAGTCCAGTTAGCAAAGAATATTGAAATGAAGTATTATTAAAAAACTTACCAAATGCTATTAAGTTTGAAATAGGCTTTAAACTTTCAAGCACTTTTACATCTTCATTAGTTTGAAAGAAGTCCTATATTTGATTTGAGAATATTGCATTGCAAGTATTAGTGTTTGCGAGAATAAATTCAAAAAGGAATTATATTTAACAAAGCGACTTTCTTTTATACTCGCTCATCATAATTAACTCAAGTTTAGTTATTTTTACCTTTAACATATTCTTTTTATCTGACATATTCGAATAATATACAGATACTTTATCACTATTTTTAAAATCGTCGTACTTCGCTTTGATTGCATTTCTAAACGTATGTTATTTTTGAATCACAAATTAATTAAAGTATTATTAACATTTAATAGAGGAAACGTAAAATAATCATAAGTTTTTATAGCTACTGGTTTTAGAATCGCTGAAGAACTTAGCTTGTTCAAATGAAGTATAATTTTAGTTAGCTAAATGCATATTTTCCAATATTAAAATTTAGATTTTTATTTAAAAAAAACTGATCTTACTTTATAAAATCAGGATTCGAATGGCAGTTTTTGTCATAAATAAACTTTATTTGGATAGTTTTTTGATCAAGTGTTAATGTTCATGGAATTAATTTCAATTTCTTTGATTCGCCATTATACACAATATCAATATTTTCTTTCATAAATTCGATAAATTGTTCAGTTATTTCTTCTAAATATTCCTTATCTTCTTTTAAAATTGCATTCTCGACAATTTTCTTCATTTTCTTTCAATCTAATATTAAAAAGTTTATTGATGTAAACACAAATTTCCTACCGATTACGTTGGTATCCATAACGGCCACAACTCAATTTCTAAATGGAGGTAACAATGCTTATCTTACTCGGTATCTCAATTATCACACTTGTCTTTCAAATCCTTTTTAATGTAGTAATGGAGATCACATTCTTCTATAGAGGAAGTTAGCGATGAAAGGAAGAGGAGTTCTTACTTTTACTTGTTCAGCTACAATCTCCGTATTTGAAATTCTATAGGATTAGTCTATTTGCTTACTCTCTTCTTGCTGAAAGATTTGTACTCTTTTTGTGGCACAATCATTAGAGACTGCTCTATGTTTTGAACGTCTGGGAAGTAGTACTAAACGAAGTAAGATGTATTATTGAAGGACTCCAATTATCAAATTTACTAATTTTTAACTAATATTTTAGATATTTTAGTATGATGGGAATATATTTATTTCCAGATGAATATAGGACAATATATTTTAACATCCACAAAGCAAAAAGTAATGGTTATATGTTTTGTAATTTTGCTTATAATCTTCTTAGTTTATTCTATTTCTTTATTAGTTGTCTCCAAAATGATTTAGTGCTTTTACTATCGCTTTTAGCATCTTCGATAGTTTATTTGAATTGTATTCATCCAAGTGTCTGATTTGTCATTATAAATTTCTTTTTTGTTGCTGTGGTTTTCAGTATATCATCATCGTCAGTCATCAGCCCTTTCAGTGAAGAATATTTTGAGTCTTTTTATTGAATCATAACAAATGTCCTCATAAACTCTTTCTTTATTTTATCTTTGACAGGCATTAATTTTCATCTGATTTTAGCTTAAATACTGGCACTCGAGTTATACTTTCATTCTTAAATCTCCGCAGATTCAAAGTTGTAGAAAATAAAATATGGCCTTCATATGTTGGATCAAAAGAAGATAATTAGCATTTTAAAATAATTTAGACAAAAGACAAACAGTATTTAATGCTTGGCTTTGTTAATTTATATTTTATATTCAATAGACTTAAGGTTATCAACACAACGATGTCCTTTATTTAGATGAGATATTTATTAACAATACAGATTTAAATAAAAATTTAACAACTGAAGTTTTTAATTTTTAATGTTTTACTAAAAATCTTTGGACTAAAAGATGTTAGATAACTATATTTTTATTGATTTCAAAGAGTAAATTAGTTGAAATGATTTAACAAAGAGTTTTACTTTATATTTTTATTAAATAGTTAAGAAAAACTAAATATGCAAAACATAAGCTATCAGAATGAAATATTAAATAAATCGAATATTATTACAATTAAAAAATACATTATTTATGTATGCTATTATTGTCATATTTCCAAATCAATTATTACGTATTAAAACAAAAGAAATAGAGATACACCTACTCAGAGCAAAAATTTATCCTATTATTAATTAAACTACTTCAAACTTAAATCATGAAGTTGATTTATAACGCTAATTTTTCAGGATCGAACTTGCTTATTCAATTAAATTATTTTCTAACATTTTAGCTTCGATTTGTTAAATTTTGATTAAAAAGCGACTCCTCTATCTCAGATTTCAAATAGAATGCATATCATTATTTTTGACATAAATTTATTAAATAATTTTGCATTAGACTCTTCTTACCTGAATGTATTTAATCATGAGTTCTTTGTTGATATAAGGCACTCCTATTTTTTCTCGAGGTTCAAACACACATTCTACATTCTTGGATGTTCTATTATCTTTTTTGCCTCTTTTTGATTTATGTTTTTCATCTGATGAACTATAGTCTCTTTTGCTCTTTTTATTTTTAGAAGTCTTTTCGCGATCATCTTTCCTTCTTGAATTTTTATCTCTTCTGTTGTCATAAGAGTTCGATCTATTACTTTTTCTCTCACTATCAGAATCATTCCTAAATAAATGACAAGTATTTCTTACTTTCTCTTGCTTTTCTTATTTTTATTGGACTTTTTGCTATCTCTATAGTCGTCTTTTCCCTTGCCTGTTTTTCCTTTCTTATAGTCTTTCTTTCTGTCTCTTGAAGAGGAAGACCTATCATCAGAGCTAAAAATAAATAAAGCAAAGGATTACTTTCTGTCGTTTTGAAATTCAGTGTCATTTTGATTTTCAGTTTCGTCAGCAGACTTTTGCCTTCTTGACTTGGCATTTTTATTTTCTCGTCTTTTCTCTAATTAAAAGTTAACCTTCAGTTAATAGAGAAGAAATTTAATTGAGCATATAGAGGTTTTTAAGAGTTCTGTGCACTTCAAATTAAGTGAAAATTAGCGTTTTAATACCAAAAGATTATTTAAAGTAAAGTTCACATTTAATTTTAATTTTCTAAATAAAAAATTTTTAGAAACAACAAAGATGTATGTTGCTCGATAATCATATCCCCGATCCTTCTAAATTTTCTTTTATTAAAAAATGAAATTTGCAATTATGGATGGATATGATTTTCGACCAACAGATATAAAGAAATCATTAAGTAACTAAATGAAGATTTATATTTCTAAAAATGAAAATTTAAATATACTAAATATATTATTATCAATATTTTATCCTATTAGATAAAATTTGAAGAAAGTTTGAATTACCTCCACTATCTTCACTATCACTGTGTCTTTTCCTGTTATTTTTACCTCCTTTCTTATCTTTTACTTTATCATCTTTTTTACTCTTTCCTTTTCCTACTCTTTTGACATTTTTCTTGTCATTATCACTTTCACTATCATTCTTTCCATCAGAATTGCTTCCATCTCCATTGGACTTCTGGTCTTCACTGCCATGACTGCTTTTGTCTACACAACAAAAGTTATGATTTAGAAAAATACACTGGTTCGAGCATTAAGGCAGATTCAGATATACTGGTTTTTAGTTATTGAATTCATCGATTTTCAATTCTCAGACTTAAATTAAAAAAATGCAATTGGATCAGAAATTACCAGGCAGTTGGAAGCTAATGTGATAATCGGCTATTGCTCCCTTATGTATTTTCAAAAGAATATACGAAGTGCAATTCAGATTTAAACTAATTATAAGTATTTCAGTCCGGGATTTACAGAATGCTCAATATTCTTTAGTAAAGACATATTGACTTAGAACTATTAAAGCAAACCTAGTTTTAATAAATAAAAGAATGTATGGTAATTTTTCTTAATGTTTGTGTTAATCAAATATAGATTAATTACAATGGATATTTATATTTTTGCAAACAAACACACAATTGATAGGATATACAAAGAATTCTTGATATTTCAAAACTTTAAATATTTTTTATTTGACTGTTGAATATTATGTAAATTTTATATAATAAAAGAGAGCGAGTAAAAGCACAATCATTTGTTATCAAACCTTAATTAGTTAAGAAATTTTTACTTTATCTAGATCACTATTTAAGTCAATTTGTGGGTTTTAAATTTAATTGTATTAATTGAGATTTTATGGAGAAGATTAGCTATAAATCAGACTAAAGAATCTTTGAGCTCAGAAAAAATATGATTTTGAAAATGTATATACAATGAAAAGTTATAGGAGAAAACAAACATCAAGGTCTTTTTATGATTAAAATGTTCAAATATATTGATACCAATTAAACTAGCTGACTATTAACATCATTAAGTAACTTATTATGATTATTTCAAATAAAATAATAAAAAATTAATTAATATATTAATGTCTAATTCGATGTAAAGAGAAACAAAATTAATGATTTTTAAATTACCTTTGTTGCTTCCACTCGATGAACATCTTTTATTTTTAGATTCATTTTTTCCTTTTCCAGGTCCTTTGTTTTCTTTTCCTTTCCCTGCATTCTTAGCACTTGATTTAGATTTGTTTTTACCCTTCTTTGAATCAATCTTTTCTTCTAAAATTTTCAAAATTAAGTAATTGTCAAAAATGTGAGACACACGCCTAGAAATAAGCAATGCGGAACTAAGCTTACCTTCTTCACTATTGTGACTGTTGTTTGAGCCACTTGAGCTCCTTCTTTGTCTTCTATATCTTACTATGTTAAGCTATTGTCGATTAAATCCGATGCAAATCCAAATTTGATCCATTAATTTCGCAAGAATTAACAATTAAAAATAACTCTATACTTTTTGTCTATTGATTTTTTGTCTTCTTTTTTCTCAGCTTTCCCTTGATTCTTAGG
>JAQGFW010003646.1:0-11387 GCA_030463445.1 Euplotes aediculatus
GGTTAAATCTGTTGAATACATCTCTCTTTTTTGTTTAGTCACTTCAAAGAAAGTGTTTTTGTAAGTTTTTCCCTTGCCCTTATTTATTTTTATTAAGTATTTTTAAACAGCCTCTAAATCTTCTCTAATAATTCTTTTGCTTTTTGGGTCTGTACATTCTCATAATTAGTAATTAATTCTAAAAGCAATTTGGCGTTTTCGGTATCACCTATTTTGAGATAAGCCAAAGCCAAATACCATTTGCGTTGGGTATCAAACGGAAACTGCTCATCGACCAAAACGGCGTTCGATAATACTTCTATTCCTTTTTGGTAATCGCCAACAGCAATATGGCATTGTCCCTCATAAAACTTGGCATATTCTTCTTTTGTGTTGGTAGCTATTTTAGCAAAGACCTTGGCTGCTTCTTTGTATTTTTCTTGTTCATACAACTCAAAAGCCAATTTTTTATCGCCTTCGATGTTGGAATCTCCACGAACCGTTGGGGCAATAACATTGGGATAAACCTGATAGTTTTCGGCGTATAAGTCATTGGGTGTTGGCTTACTAAAAAAGTAAAGCCAAGAAAATACGCCAGCAATGAAAACAGAAGCTGCCGCCAACCAAAACCGAAGAGGCATTGAAACTACTTTGGTTTCTGGCTTTCTCTCTAAGGATTTTAGTTGATTTTTTAAATTATTTCTTTCTTTTTGGTGAATCGCACTTTTGAGATTTTTCTCAAATTCAAGAGTATTTTTAAATTCTGGATTCGAGTTCAAAAGGTTTTCAAAATCAGTCTTTTCGCTCTGACTGAGGTTATTTTCAAAATATTTTTCGATTAATGATTCGTGTTCGGTACTCATTTTCCTAAGATTTTTTTAAGGTGTTTCAAACATCTTGATTTCTGGCTTTTCAAGACATCTTTATTTTCGTAGGGTAGTATATTCAGTATTTCGTCTAATTTTTTTTCTTCGTAATAAAACAGCTTCAAAATCTGATAGCATTGTTCACCAAGCTGAGTTAACGCCTGCTCAATTAGGCTTATATCTTCGTTGGTATTTTCAATCTCAAACCACTCAATCTCCCCCGATAATTCTTCGGTAAGTTCGCTGGTATTTTCTTTCAAACGTTTGAAAATCAGGTATTTGCCAATCGAAAAGAGGTAGGTTTTAATCTCAGATTTAAGGTTTTCGAGATGCCCTTTTTTGATATTTTCAATAAAAGCAATGATAGTATCTTGATAAATATCAAGCAAATCATCTTGACCCAAATTATACTTAGTACCAAAACTCAAAAACGCCTTTCGGTGAGTCTGATATATTTTTTCAATGGTTTTTGAATCTCCTTTTTTGAGAAGTTCTAATTCGTTCACAACGATATGGTTTAGTGTAGAAATACTATAAAAAGTAAACCTTAAAAAAAAATATTTGTTTGGAAGTTTACTTTTTGATGGTTTCAGACACAAACTAAATAAAAACTATTAGAATATGAAAACTATTATTAGCTCTTTGGTTTGTGTTTTTAGCTTTTTGATGGCTTCGGCACAAATTATCGACCCAAAAGAAACCGCCAAGCGTAAAGCACAAGACCGTACGAATAATGCCATTGACCGAACCATTGATAAAGGTTTGGATAAAGTTGAGGAGGGAATCGGTAATATTTTCAAGAAAAAAGATAAATCAGCAAAAGAAGAAAAAACAACCAAAAAATCTGCCAAAAAATCGGATGGCTCAGTAGAAGAAAATGATGAGAACGAGGAGGAGACCACCGAGAGTGCCACTCAGGCTTCTAACAAAAAAACTAATTCGCAACCCGAACCTTCGCCCAAGTCTTCGACACTGAAATCTTACTCAAAGTTTGATTTTGTGCCAGGCGAAAAAATTGTTGCTGTCGAAGATTTTGAGCAAGATGCCGTGGGTGATTTTCCTGCTAAATGGAATACCAATGCAGGCGGCGAAATTGTAAATATTGATGGACAAAATGGTAAATGGTTAAAAGCCAGCGACCGAGGTTTATTTTTTCCAGAGTTTGTAAATCAATTACCCGAAAACTTTACGCTCGAATTCGACATGATGATTAGCGATGATGTCTCAAATAATATGTCTGGCTTGATGATTTTCTTCCCAGAAGTCAGTAAAAGAAAAGCCACTTTTGATGCCAGTTTTGGTACTGACCCTCAAGTTGGGTTTGATATTCATCCAGTTGCTGAAGGTTCAGGAAGCACCAGCTATGCTTGGGTTTTTGATAAGAATAATGAAAAAATATTAGAAAATACCCTGCCGATTTCGTGGAAACAAGGTGCAGCGAATAGAATCTCTATTTGGCGACAAAAAACTCGAATCCGTCTATACATTAACGAGACTAAAGTTTGGGATTTACCCCGTGCATTTGACCTAAGTTTAAAATATTCGTTGCTTTTTAACAATAATTTATTTGCCGGTGCCAATTTTATTACCAATCTACGCATTGCCGAAGGTGCACCTGATACTCGAAATAAACTAATCACCGAGGGTAAATTGGTTACTCGTGGGATATTGTTCGATGTCAATTCAGATAAAATCAAACCCGAATCTTACGGAGTTTTGAAAGAAATCGGAACGGTTTTGAAAGAAAATCCAGATGTGAAAATAAAAATTATCGGGCATACAGATTCAGATGGCGACGATGCCAAAAACCTTGATTTATCTAAACGCCGTGCCGCTTCGGTAAAAAATGCCCTTTCGACCGAGTTTGGAATTGAGGCAAGCCGCATGGAAACTGACGGCAAAGGCGAAACCCAACCATCTGACCCCAATACTACACCGCAAGGCAAAGCCAATAATCGTAGAGTTGAATTTGTAAAACTATAAAGATTCAAAGATGATTAAATCAATCAAATATCTGGTTTTTCTATTGGTTTGGGGTAATACTTTTGCCCAATCTGTAACGATTGACCCAAGTAGCAGCAATAGTAAAATTTTGGATGTAAAGTCAGCCAATAAAGGCTTTATGCCTCCCAAGATGACGACATCCGAACGCAAAGCAATAGCAAATCCAGAAATTGGTCTTTTGGTTTTTGATACGAGCAAAGGTGGATTATTTATGTACGATGGGCAGAATTGGCTAAGATTAAAAACAAGTGACCCTAACGAACTTGACTACACAATGAAGGTCCCAAATGAGGAGCAAGCAGGTTCTAATTTCGGTAGCTCAGTGGCTATAGATGGAGAATGGGCAGTGATAGGGGCATCACGCGAGGATATTGGCAATAACCAAGACCAAGGGGCTGTTTACATTTTTAAAAAGATTAATAATGTCTGGCAACAAAAGTTCAAAATTGTTACTTCAGATGGGCAAAGTAATGATAGAATTGGGGCTTCGGTGAGTATCTCAAATAACAATATAATAATATCAAGTATCTTAGGTCTTGTTTATGCGTACAAGATAACGGGTTTTATATTCATGGGTAATTACGTAGAAACCGTAATTTTTCAGCAAAAAATTACTCCGCCAATAATTAATAATATTGTAAATGTGAACTTTGGGGTTAATGTAGCAATCAACAATGATAAATTAATAATTACAGATTCAGGAGCTACTGTCAATGGGATTTCTATAAACGGGGCCGCCTATTATTACAAGCTGATTAATAATATTTGGGTGTTTCAATCCACCATTTTGAGTTCTGTCAGTGAAGTTGGTTTGCGGTTTGGGTTTTCTTTAAGTTTTAACGGTGATTATATAGCTATTGGTGCACCAAACCAAGACAATCCGAATACAAGCACAACAGGGACTGGTGCTGTCTCTATTTATGTATTAGGTGGGGGGACTGTTACGCTTCAAAGTGTAATTTATGGAGAAAATTCGGGTGATTTTTTTGGTAAAGAAGTTGTATTAAATGGTGAGACACTCTTGGTTTCTGCTACTTCATTTAATAATGGAAAAGGAATCGTTTACTTATATAACAGGACAAACAGTTCTTGGAATCGTATCCGCACATTTTCTTTTGACCCAACAGATGATACTCCAGAATACGGTTGGGCTTTAGCTATGTCGGCGGATTATTTTGTGATAACTACCAGAGTTGGCACGGCTTCATTCTATAAAAGAAATGGTACTACAAACTCTTGGAGTTTTATTGATAGGCTTCAACAAGAAAGTATAATTAGTAAAAATTCATTTGGGTCTGCGGTGGCAGTTTCGGCAACTGATGCTATAATAACCAATAATGAATACGGCAAAGCCTTTTTTGTAAATCTTGAATAATTGAAACAATATCCAACCCATGAAAAAACTAATTTTAATATTCTTATGTCTTCCATTTGTCGGTTTTGGGCAATCAGTAACGCTCGAAGCAGGCAAGAGTCTCTTTGACCATAATACTCCTCAAAGTGTAGAACTCAGGAGTACAGAGGTTTTTCCGCTTTCGCTCAAAAGCTCGCAGCCCGCTTCAGGAGTTGCTTTCTATTCAAACGCAACTACATTTAGGGGGCATATTCAAGGAGGGGTTGG
The DNA here is from genome assembly GCA_030463445.1 of Euplotes aediculatus. Taxonomy (NCBI): domain Eukaryota; phylum Ciliophora; class Spirotrichea; order Euplotida; family Euplotidae; genus Euplotes; species Euplotes aediculatus. The sequence goes on from JAQGFW010003646.1 coordinate 4,471, forward strand.
CGGAATGCTCTATAATGCACCTGCTCGACATGGTCATTCGTTTTGGACAAAAGACCTACAACGAATGATTATTGACTCTTTGGGTAATATCGGTATTGGCGTAGCAACACCCAAATATAAGTTGCAGATTCTTGGCGAGTCTTCACAATCAGATACATTACTTTATTTAGATAAACAAGGGCTTTTTGGTAACAATAACATTCGGATTGCTCTCGGTGGAGGAGGCTACATTTATTCGAGTCCAGGTCTTTTTGGCGGAATTTTAGGTCTGAGAGCTGCCGAAAGTATAAATTTGGCCTATAATTATAATTTATTTATCAGTAGTACTACCAGGACTGTAATTAGGGTAGATGATACAAACAAAGTTACGATAAATCCTGTACTCGATTTTATCGGTATCGAACCAGCCAAGGCAAATTTAGATGTGAATGGCACCTTAAGGTCTTCGGAACTTGATTTTACCGAAACTTCAACTTCTGAACTTCGCCCCGTTTTTGCTGATAAAGATGGGGTTTTAAGAGTAGAAAATTTATTAAATTACTACATAAGTTACAACTTCTCATCAGTACAAGCCCAAGATTGGGACGACCAACTCCGCAAAGGAAGTGGTTATGCTTGGTTTAATACTACAAATGCTCCTGCAACGATGTATTTACCCGTCAATCTGCCCAGTGGGGTAAAAGTTACAAATGTTAGGCTATATTTTCTGGATGATTCGGCATCAGATTTGGTCTTTACGTTCTCTAAAAATAATCATACATCAAATGCTTTTACAACCATTGCCACCGCACAATCAAGTGGAGCAAGTGCCAATATTAGATTTTTAGAAGGTAATACCAACGAAGTGATTCAAAACCAAAATAATTCATATTATTTGAATATATCATCCGTCGGAAACTGGATTGGCAATAATCTCAGGTTCCATAGCTTAGTTATCACATATAAATATCAATAAATAACCATGAAAACACTCAATATTTCAATAATTGCACTACTTTTTACGGCAATAGCCTGTTCGTCAAATCACCAAGAGGGTAAAACAAATGCGTTGAATTTGGGAGAATCAAGTTCAGTCGCTGATGCTTCAAAATGTTTGTTAGAATACCAAACCAAACTCGACCAACTGCTGCCGCTCGAAACCATCCAGAAGCATTACAAAGGTGATATGAGCAAGGCTACGAAAAATTATTATTTTAGACCTACTGCCAAAAAACACGATACCGATACTTATACATACAATTGGGACTCGGACCGTACCCAAACCATGACTATCGCTGGCAGGTCTATGACTGTACCCGTTTCAAATCAGATTGGTCTCGCTTGGGTAGGCAGTGATATGTTTATGATGCCACGCAAAGCGACCCCACTCGAAAATTTCCGCTTTTTTTATCGAAACATGACCGCCCAAGAAAAAGAAGACGCTTTTAAGAAAGCTGGCGAGGTTATGAAAGACAAGGGTTACGACGAAAAAACAACCAATACGGCAATAAATATGGGAAAAGACTTATCGGCAGAAGAAAAGATGTTTGAAACCGTAGAAGGAATTGGCGAAGCAGCCGTTTGGCGTATCAAAGAGAAAAATCTGATTGTTCTGACTGGCAACAAAACCTTTCAAGTTGTTGTAAATATCAGTGCCAACGACCAAGAAAATATAGCTTTAGCCAAAAAACTGGCTACTGAGGTATTAGAAAAATGCAAGTGATTTACCTGTCCGACTAAATGAATGTATCAATAGTTTAAATTCAATCAAGCCATGACCGAGATTTTTAATGATTTGTCGAAAAAACTACACGTTGGTGGCCATAAAAAAGTTTTCCATCGAGAGATTATTATGATTATCGCCGACACAAATTACTCACAAGTACATTTATCGAATGGAAAAATTATCTGTACAAGTACTAACATCGGCAAAATCGCAAGCCGACTTACAGATTTTCAGAATTTCAAAAGAGTGCATCGTTCATATCTTATCAATACCGATTATTTACAGGCGATAAATGGAAATACCATTATTTTAAAAAATGGACTCACTTGCTTGGTGAGTCGCCGCAGACGAGAAGGACTTGAACGTTTTACTTATTCACTTTAAATTATAATTAGACCATGAAAAAAACATTATTGATGTTGGTAGTTCTAATAACATGCTCAAAACTCAAAGCCCAAGAATGTAGCAGTTATTTTAAGTTTAGTAAAGGAATGAAAGTCGAGATGACAAGTTTCGATAAAAAAGACAAACCCACGGCTATTTTAAAATACGAAGTGCTTGATTATAAGCCTGTTAATGGAGGGTTTTCGTTAGTGTTTTCTAACGAAACTTATGACTCGAAGGGAAAATTGTTAGGCAAAGGTGAGTCTTTTGGCAAATGCAACAACGGCGATTACATAACCGATATCCGTAATATCAGTAGCGATATGATTCCAAAATCGGCAGATATTAAAATGAATATTGACGGCGATAAAATGGTTTACCCAGTCAGAATGAAAGTAGGGGATAAACTTCAAGATGCTTCTATCAAGATTTCATCGACTTTATCTTCAGGAATGACTTTGATGAATATTACGGCTAATATCACCGACCGCAAAGTTGAGGCAACAGAAACTGTAGAAACACCTGTTGGCAAATTTGAATGCCTCAAAATTACATATACCCTCAATACAAAATTTATGGGTAATCGAACTTTGATTTGCCACGAATACCTTGCCGATGGAATCGGAGTAATCAAACAAGAGCAATTTGACGAAAAAGGAAAAAAACAATCATCTTTAATTCTAACAAAATTAGAAAAATAATGAAAAACATATTCTTTTTGGCTTTTTTATCTTCGTTTGTGGGATTCAGCCAAAAAATTGAGATAATCAAAATGAGCGGTGGTTTTAAAGAAATTGACTTCTCAAAACCCAGCTTCAATCTAAAAGCCGAGCCGATACCCAAAGCCAACGAAACTTACAAAATGACTCACGTAATGGAGGTAGTCTGCGATGATACCAAAGAGTCTGGCACGATGGTACAGTACATAAATATTACCAACGGAGTTGTCGGAATCACGCCTGAACTCCTCAAACAATGGAAAGGAAGTGGAAATGAAGCAAAGGAAAATCTCGACCACTTGAACTATTGGGCGATTTTACCCAATATGACCCAGCGAATGTTTATAAATACACCAGAAACTGGCAAAACACTGATGGAAATGACCGCTGGGGATGGTATGTACACCACAACGATGGCTCGTTTTGATGCTAAGAATCTGGGGGAGATTTTTTGGAGTACAGCCAAAAAAATCAAAACTGTTACAATTCCTAAAAATCTAATTAAAACGTCGGCTAATGGGGGTTCAAATGGCGATATTTCTCTTGATGTTTACGAGTTCGTTGGCGATGAAGGCAAAGTGCATATTTGGCTAAAAGATTTAGGACTTGCCGAAGGGCAGTATGCTCCGCTCAAAGAAAATTATGCCGTTACTGGATTAGGTGGTGCTGGGTGGATTCTCAATAAACGTAATAACCATGTCTATTTGGTGTTTCAAGTAAACGATGCCGCCAATACCAAAGGTTGTCGGTTATCGGCATTATATACCAAGACACATAGTTTTTCGGGAGCAGGGTTTAAACCTATGGGAGACATGGTCTATAAGAATATCACCGAAGGGCATCAAAAAAATATGGAGAATTTTGAACAAAACTTGGCTGACGAACTCGAAGGTGAAGAAGATGCCCAAATCAAAGCCCTTATCAAAGAAAAAGCGAAGATAAGTAAAGAAATTGCCGAAAAAACCATGGGGGCAAATGCAAATGCCGCAATGCTCAATGACGTTTCGGAATTTACAAGAGCAAATATACAACTTGCCCTTGACCCAGATTTGAATCATAAATTGAATGATGTAGAATTGAGAATCGTGGCTCGGAGAATCCAGATTGAACTCAACAATACCGAAGACCCCGACCGCCGCACTGAACTTAACAAACAACTCAACTGCAACAATAAACAACGCCAGTTATGGACAAATTATAGAGATGATGCCAAGAAACTCAAAGAAAAAGTAAAAGGTTTGGAGCTGGACGAACAAATGGAGAAACTTGGTGCATTACAACAAAGTTATCTCGAAAGAAGCCAGCGAATATGCCAATAAAACAAGAGGTTAGGGTTTAAACCCTAACCTCTTGAACCTATTTTATTTTTTCTTAAATAGACCCATCACTTGTCTTACTTTGCGTTTGAAAGTTGTGAGTTGCCTTCTCGAAATACTCAATTTTACGTTACCAATCATCACTTCGCCGAGTTTAGCTTTACTATTTATCGAAAAATCATCAATATAATTGATATTCGAGATACAATTCCGGCTAATTCTAACAAAAGGCGTTGTGCTATCAAACAAACTTTCAAAATACTTCAAAGTTTCATAATAATGTTTTTCGATACCGTTTTCAAAATAAATTTTAGTGATAATTCCAGTACGAATAAAATACTTTGCTGTGCTTAAATCTACTTTTTTAAAAATAATACTTTTTTCTACATTGTTTGTCGGATACACCTTTTCAGTATTCGATACCTCAATTTGGTATTTACTAATCAAATACTTATGATATGCCTTTTTGACATTCAATAGGTATTTTTTTGAGATACTGTAAACCTTATCAGAAACAATGATAAAGCCACCTTGCTCATTAAAAATACACCCGCTGCTGTGCGATAAATTAATGATACTTCCCGAATTTACCCTGACAAAATGATTGTTTTGCGATAAAAAGTCCGTTAAATTAGAAAGTGCCTCTGCTTTTTCTTCTAAATTTCTTTCATCACGGGAGTAGTACCATCCATCTCCCTTTTTTACAATGGACTCAATTGAGCTAAATTGTTGATGACCGAATAGTGCTGTGTTCATGGTCGTTTTTGTTTTATTAAATACCTATTTTCACATTAACAATCATCATCACAAATTTTTAGTTTTAGTTTCTGATAATATTACCAAACATTGTTTGAGTAATTCTACCTTAAACTAAGAGCAAAATTCTTTCTTTTTGCAAAAGGAGTATTTGATAAAACAGCAGTATTCTAAAAATTTCATCAATATTTTTAGAATTATTCTTTGGTTTTTTGGGAAGAAGGATATGCAAATATAATAGAATAATTTATATTACATCTACAATTTATATTTAATTTTTTGTATATTTTTTCTTAAAATACTAAATATTTTTACTTTTTAAGAAGTATTTTATTGTTTAGCTAACGGATTTTCATGGTTTAAAGTGCCAAAAGATTCTAAAATAATAAATCTTGCAAATAATTCTTCGGAGTACCAGCCTTCTTGCCGAGTTAGCTTTATGATTTCGGCGTGCTGTCTTTGCCTATATGCAAACTGCTTGACATCATCGAGCGATTCCCAAACCGAAAAAGTAGCTTGCTTTACAAATGGAATTTCTCCAATACCCACCGATGTAATAAACCCTTTTGCATCATTCATCGAAGATGCTACAATTGGGACATTTCTCCAAAAACTTTTGAGTTTATTCAGTTTTATGGTTGCACGAGTCAAAACCGCAATTTTTCCTACATGGCTTTTATCGGCAATTGGCTTTCCGAATGGTTCTTTACCGTCCCATAATCCGTGAGATTCGTAGGGTTTGCAGAGGATAGTCCATTGGTTGTTTGCAAAAAAACGCCAAAATTTCCAGATAAAAGAGTTGTTTCTGAATACTTCAAAATCATCTTTTGTATTCCAAACAGTCATTAGTCCCCATTGTTGATAGTCGGGGTTTATATCGAATGTCCCGTTTTTACCACATCCCAATAATTTACTAAAAGTTATGTTTTTATTGAAAAATAACGGAATTCTGAAAATTGCCATCGAGATAAATGCCAATGGAATATAATATTTTGGGTAACGGACAATCGTAAACGAAACAAGCATTGGCAATTAGATTTTGTAAACAAATAACTCTTGTCATTATCAAAAAGTTTTGAAAATAAAAAAAGCCCCCTTAAAAAAGAGGGCCGCAGTCAGGGGTAGAATTTATAGATGTAAAATTTTGATTCTAAATTTTCACTACATTCTCAATTCATTTTATTTGATGAGTTCTCCACTTAATCGCATCATTTCAAGTTCTGATATTTTGACATTGAAACGGGCATTTACCAAACGATTCAAAGATGTATCGAATCGCCGTTGTGCGTCGTTTAACTCTAAGATTGTGGAGCCACCTAACTTAAATTTTTCGAGACTAATCTGTAAATTTTCTTCTACTATTTTTGTATTTTCTTCTTCGAGAGTCAGTAATTCTTTATCGGCTTGATACTGATTATATGCTCTAATAAGTTCAAAATCAAGCTGTTGTGCTAAATCTATCTGTTGTTTTTGAAGAATATCGGTATTGATTTTTGCTGTTTGGATTTGCCGACGGACAATCTCACCATTAAAGATATTCCAAGTCGCAGCTATACCAGTATTTAACCCCACAGTCTGGTTATACAAAAACAAACCAGCATTGGTTGCGTTTAGGTTATAGCCCAATGATGAATTTAGCGTTATTCTTGGCAATTTTTGAGCTTCTGCTTCACGTTGTTGATTAAGACTAATATCGGTACTCTTTCTCAGAAGTTGAATATTTACATTATTTGTACGGGCTTTGCTCTGAAGCTCACTGATAGATGGCTCAAACATTGTTTCAATGACATCCTGCACCTCAAAATCTGCTTCAGAAGTGCGATTCATGGCATCATTCAATGCAATTTTAGCATTTCTAAGAGCGTTTTTAGCTCTTACCATTTCGGTTTGTTGTGTTGTTAAATCGGTTTTTGATTGTAGATAATCCAATTTTGAACCTTTTCCTACTTGCCAACGCTCATCGGTAATTTTGAGGCGTTCGTCATAATATTTAATACCTGTTTCAAGAAATTTAACTGTTTCTTACTGACGCATTAT
>JAQGFW010003692.1:0-10722 GCA_030463445.1 Euplotes aediculatus
ATGGTTTGAAGAGGAAATAAGTTATCAGATTTATGATGATGGTACCTTTCTTCAATTCAGTATGAATTACCATAGAGTGGTAATTCAATTATTATCTTTAGCCATTTCATATGTGCAATTAAATGGGCAATCATTTTCAGATCAGGTTTATTCCAGGGCATATTCAAGTTTAATTTTTTTATTTACTTGCCAGAATAAGCAAAATGGCTTTTTGCCTAATTATGGATCAAATGATGGTGCGTTATTTTTTCCACTTTCTTCATGTTCCTTCAGAGACTATAGGCCTCAGTTGAATGCATTACACTTAATATTGACTGGCAAAGAATTATATGATAATGGACCACACTCGGAAGAAGCTTATTGGTGGCAAGCAAAGGAGGTGTCCCTAAAAAAACATACTCCCATAAGAACTGTACCTGGTTGGAAGGTTTTCCCTCGGGGTGGTTATGCAATTTTAACGGAATCAGATGGTTTGACATTTATACGTTGTGGAAGTCATAATGACAGACCTGCACAGGCTGATAATTTGCACGTGGATATTTGGAGCGGTGGTGAAAATATATTGCATGACGCTGGCAGCTATAAATATAATACTAGTCCAGAGTTGGTTTCCTGGTTTATGGGCACAAAAGGACATAACACAGTAATGATTGACTCACATGATCAAATGTTAAAGGGTCCAAGGTTTATTTGGTTCAATTGGAGCCAGTGTGACAGCCTCGAGGTTTTTGAAAATGAAGAGTCTTATATTTTTACTGGAATAATAAGTGCTTTTCAGTTTTTAAATAAAGATATAAAGCACAAGCGTACAATTACTAAAAGTAAAAATGATGGGCTTTGGAAAATTAGCGATGAAATATTGAATAAACCAGATGGACTTGATATGGTTCAAATTTGGCATCCATCTTTTAAAGAACTAAGCTTAACTGCAATTTCCGACAAAAATGAGCTAAAAGGTGTCTGGAAACAAGGATGGAGTAGTGAGTTTTATGGAATTAAAAGAGAAACAGAATATTTACAGTTTAGAACTCAGAATAACCTTATTACAACTACAATTCGATTATGAAAATTCTTTTACTGCATCAGTATTTTTTGGAGGAAGATGATCCTGGCGGTTCTCGTTGGAATGAAATGACAAAAGTTTGGAGTGAATATGGCCATTCTATTACTGTTCTGGCTGGTATGGTTCATGCTAATGGAAATGAAAAGAAGGCTGAATATAAGGGCAAATATTTCTTAAAAAAGAAACAGGGTTCAGTAGATGTGATCCGTTGTCATGTTTCAGAATCGTATAATAAAAATTTTTTAGGCCGTTTATGGGGTTACTTTTCATTTATGTTTTCTTCCATGTGGGCAGGCTTATTTAAAACAAGTGATAAGTTTGATGTTGTTATAGTGACTTCTCCTCCTTTGTTTCTGGGATTAAGCGGCTATTTTATTTCACGGTGGAAAAGGATTCCGCTAGTGTTTGAGATACGTGATCTTTGGCCCGAGTCTGCAATTGATACTGGCATTCTGACTAATAAGTTTATTATTCGTATGGCATATTGGTTTGAAGGCTTTATATATAAGAAAGCCAAACTAATAAATGTTTTAACGCCAGCTTTTTACAATACTTTACTTGAAAAGAAGTCAGTTCCAGCTGAAAAATTGGTTATGATTCCAAATGCGGCTGATTTTAGTCTTTCTGACTTTTTATTAAAGAACTTTGACTGGAAGGAATTTAGAAAGGAACAGGGATTTGATGGAAGATTTGTTATTACATATGTGGGTGCACATGGAGTAGCAAATCACCTGGATCAAATTCTTGATGCAGGGGAATCTTTAAAGGATACGAACGTGCTTTTCGTATTAATTGGCCAGGGAATGGAAAAACAACGATTGATTCAAAAGGCAAAAGATGGGGGGATTGAAAATGTTCGTTTTATAGATTCAGTACCTAAAAAAGAAGTTTTTAAATATATTCTTGCATCTGATATGGGTGCCTCTGTTTTAAAAAATGTAGAAACATTTAAAACTGTATATTCTAACAAGACATTCGATTATATGGCATGCAAACGACCAATATTGATGGCCATTGATGGTGTTTCCAGGGAATTAGTTGAAAGAGCAAAATGTGGCACATTTGTTCAACCTGAATCAATTGATTCCTATAATTATGTTATAAGAAATTATCTTAATAATCCTGATAAAGTTATACAAGAAGGTGAAAATGGCTATGAGTATGCCCGAAATAATTTTGACAGACGTGTACTGGCTGATAAATACCTGACGCATATTCAGCAAACTGTAATTAAATGATTTATTCTAAAATAGTTAAGCCATTTCTTGATAAAATTTTGGCATTTACGGCTTTTGTGATATTATTCCCAATATTCTTTATCGTCTGGTTAGCACTCTTAATTGCAAATAGAGGCAGTGTATTCTTTTTTCAGTTCCGACCAGGAAAGAATTCCAGAATATTTAAGGTGATTAAGTTTAAAACTATGAATGACCGTAGAGATGTCGAGGGAAATCTGCTGCCGGATAACGTGAGGTTAACAAAAATCGGAGCTTTCGTTCGTAAAACATCGTTAGATGAATTACCACAATTATTAAATGTAATAATTGGTGATATGAGTCTGGTTGGACCTAGGCCCTTACTTGTGGAGTATTTGGAACTTTATGATGCATTTCAGGCAAGACGGCATGAAGTACCGCCTGGCATTACCGGTTGGGCACAAGTTAATGGAAGAAATGCTATAAGTTGGGAGGAAAAATTTAAATATGATGTTTGGTATGTAGATAATCAGGCATTTTTACTTGATTTGAAAATTCTTTTCCTGACTGTTCTTAAAGTATTTAAGAGAGAAGGTATTAATTCATCTACGAGTGTCACAATGGAAAAATTTAAAGGTACTTCATAATAATACCTGTTAATTGTGATCCCGCTTATTGCGCATACAATGAAAATCAGATGCACTATAACTGTTAACAAATGAATTTATTACGTAGAGAAGTTTCAACTGGAAAATTCATACCAGAAATTGATGGGCTACGATTCATCGCAATATTCACCGTAGTAATTTATCATTTATGGGGCTTTTTGTCCGTCAAATTAAAAATTGAACAATCAGATAATATTGTTCTGAACTTGTTTGAGAACGGTGATTTTGGTGTGCAGTTATTTTTTGTAATTAGTGGATTTGTTTTGGCATTGCCGTTCGCCAGATATTATTTAGAAGGTGGGGAAAAAGTAAATATACAAAATTACTTCAAGCGTAGAATAACCAGGTTGGAACCACCATATATACTGGTTATGACTTTATTATTCTTTGCTTCAGTATATGTAGTAAAGAATTTGTCGTTTTCTGAAGGAATAAAAAGCTATTTGGCATCTATATTTTATGTTCACAATTTTATATATGGTATAAACAATTTGCCACTTTTGAACTGTGTGGCGTGGAGTTTGGAAATTGAGGTTCAGTTTTATGTATTAGCTCCATTACTTTGTAAAGTATTTAGTTATGATAAACAAAGAAGAAGAATATTACTGCTATTTTTAATTCTTGTCTTTACATTTTTAAATCGTTTCTTTATTCCATCATTTCTTAGTATTTATAATTTCATCCATTATTTTCTTTTAGGATTCTTATTGGTGGATTTTTATTTAGATAGCAATCCGATAACTGTGAGAAAAAATTTATTTATTTCAGTTACCTGGTTTGCATTTATTATATTTTTATTTGCTTTCAGGGATTCTGATTTTAATAGTCTGGCTTCAAAAATAGCTTGGTCTATTCTGCAAATGGGAATTTTGTTTCTTGCTTATTATATGGCCATTATTTTAAAAGTTATTGATTTTGTTCGATATAATTTCATAGCTATCATTGGTGGTATGTGTTATAGCATTTATCTGCTTCATTATCCCGCTATTAGCTTTGTTGGTAATATTTTTATTAAACACACTTTTCATAATAACATGGTAATAAGCTTATTATTAATTTCTGCATTTATAATTATTATTTTACTGATAATATCAATATTGTTTTTTGTGCTAATTGAAAAACCATGTATGAAAAAAAATTGGCACCATTTATTTTTTAGAAAAGTGAAAAATTATTTTGTGTATAATTGATCTTATTGCAAAATATTTGGTTGTCATCCCCGGATTTTGGCAGTAACTGTTCCAAACGACTTTTTGACCAAAATTGAATCTGTCGAATGGTGTAGTACAAGAGTCATTTGTTACAATTTTTATTTTTAAATATTTAATGAAGAGGTAAAGGCTTTACTATTTATGTTATTTAATTCTCTTTCTTTTTCCATTTTCTTACCAATTGTATTCACGCTTTATTGGTTAATTCCGAAATATAAGTTTAGTCGTCAGAACGCTCTTCTTCTGATTGCTAGTTATTTTTTTTATGCAAACTGGGATTATAGGTTTTTATTTTTATTGATATTTTCTACATTTTTAGATTATTTCACAGGAATTAAAATCGAACAAGCTGAGACTCAAAAAAATAAGAAGTTTTGGCTTTGGTTAAGTATTTCAATAAATCTTGGATTTCTTGGGCTATTTAAATATTTCAATTTTTTTATTGATTCTTTTTCTGATGTCTTACTTGCTGCTGGATTAAATCCAAATTTGCCTAGTTTAAATTTGATACTTCCTGTCGGAATTTCATTTTATACTTTTCATGGCCTATCATATGTGATTGATATTTATTATAACCGTATAAAAGCGGAGCAAAATGTTATTGACTATTCTTTGTTTGTAAGTTTTTTCCCATTACTTGTTGCCGGGCCGATAGAAAGAGCCACTCATTTATTGCCACAGATTAAGAAGCCTCGAGTTTTTGATTACCAATCCGCAGTTAATGGTTTAAGGCAGATATTATGGGGGCTATTTAAAAAAGTTGTAATTGCTGATAATTGTGCTGAAATAGCTAATCAAATTTTTGGTTCTTCGGAGATTCAAAGCGGAAGTACATTATTTTTAGGTGCAATATTTTTTTCCATTCAAATTTATGGTGATTTTTCTGGCTATTCTGATATAGCACTTGGGACAGCGCGTTTGTTCGGTATTGAGTTGCTTAAGAATTTTTCTTATCCATATTTCTCTAGAGATATAGCTGAATTCTGGAGACGATGGCATATTTCTTTATCTAGCTGGTTTAAGGACTATTTGTATATTCCGTTGGGTGGAAGCAGAGTTTCAATTGGAAAGCAAATTCGTAATACATTTATAATTTTTATAGTAAGCGGTTTTTGGCATGGTGCTAATTGGACTTTTATTGTCTGGGGTTTGTTAAATGCGATTTATATATTACCATCAATAGTTTTAAAATCAAATAGAAATAATTTGGGTATTGTAGCCCAAGGAAATATATTTCCCACTTATAAGGAATTGCTGTCTATATCTATCACTTTTCTACTAGCCACTTTTGCTTGGATATTTTTTCGTGCCGAAGATTTAAACCATGCTTTTGAATTTATTGGTGGGATTTTTAGTGCTTCTTTTTTTTCTTATCCCATTTTTGAAAATGGAACTAAAGTAGCTTTCATTTCTTTTTTGGTGATTTTATTTTTTGGTATAGAATGGTTAGGTCGTGAATCAAATTTTGCAATTGAAAATATGAGTGTTATTAGATATAAATGGACACGATGGTTTTTTTACATTCTTGTCATATTGATTATATTCATTTTTCGAGGTAATCAAGAGCAATTTATTTACTTTCAATTTTAAGAGATGAAGCTCTTCATATTAAGATTTTTAGCTTTTATTTCAGTTTTAATTGGTCTATTTATATTAGTCTGGTGCATCAATTGGTTTTATTTAAATAAGTCAAATATTTTAGCAATAGACGATAAATATGATACTATTGTTTTAGGTGATTCTTATACTAAATATTCAATTAATGATTCTTTATTAGCTAGGACTTTAAATTTATCAAACAATGCTGATTCTTATTTTTATAGCTATTTAAAATTACAGCAGCTTAAAAAAATTAATCCACAAATTAAACGGCTTATTCTTGGATGTTCAGCTCATAACCTGGATATTTCAATAGAAACAAGATGGTTAAATAATCCTGCATACCAAAAGTCAAGATTTCCAATCTATTTTCCGCTTATGAATTATAAAGATTGGTTGTTTCATTTTACTTATGATGCCGAAAGTTTTCTCGCTAATTCCTTTTCCCAGTTTTATAGCCTCTATTATTATTTAAAAATTGGTAGAAATAATTTTGGAGGTTATTCTCCCCTAAAACATAATGTTCTTAAAAATCAATTAGATTCTTTAAAATCTCATGAAAATGTAAACAATGAATTAAAAATGGCGAAAAGTGAAATTAATTTTCTTGAGAAAATTAATTTGTTTTGTTTAGAGAATAATATTGAATTGATATTACTTAGCACACCAGTACATGCACGTTTTTGTTGTTCGTCAGATATTTCTAGTTTGCTTCCTAAGTCTTTAAGTAATTTGCAATATTTAAATTACTCGACCCTTGATTTATCTGATAAAGCATTTGGTGATATGGAGCATTTGAATCCTTTGGGTGCTGAGATATTTACGAATACACTTATTAATCAGAAAATTTTGCAATAGGCTGAAACCGTTTTTATACATTATACTATATACTCTATTTTTAAACTGTTGAAGTTTCTGTAATGTAGTAGCAATGTCAGGATCTGTATCTGGAACATACACCAAAAACGGTGATCGGATATATTTTAGAATCGATGATCGTCATTATTGAACATAATATTGCAGCTGGTTTTATGGCAAGTTTACAATGAATACTATATGATTATTATCGGAGCTGGTGGACATGGTCGCGTTATTGCAGACATCCTTTTCCGGAATGGAGTTCATAATATTTGTTTTTGGGTGGATCAACCTGCTGTTACACATGTAAACGGTTTCCCTGTTGAACAAAGACAAACTGCTACTTCAATTCCTGTCATAATTGGCATTGGTGATAACCGGAGCAGGAAAAGAATCGAATCAGAGAACAGCTATACTTATAGCCTCGCCATTCACGCAACTGCAAACATTTCTACGTTTTGTGATATTGGATTGGGTACCGTGTGTATGGCCGGGGCTGTTATAAACGCCAATTCCCGAATTGGTAAACATGTTATTATTAATACCGGCGCCGTTATTGATCATGATGCCAATATTGGCGACTACGCACATATTTCTCCCAATGCTACACTAGCTGGAAATGTCACTATTGGAGAGGGTGCCTGGGTTGGTGCCGGTGCGGTTGTTATTCCCGGAATAAAAATCGGCAAATGGGCTATCATTGGTGCCGGTGCTGTAGTTATCCGGGATATTCCGGATAATGCAGTTGCTGTTGGAAATCCCGCAAAAATTATTAAATACAATTCTGCTGAATAAAATGAATCAATCCTTACCAAAAATATGGCTCTCTTCCCCGCATATGGGCGGAAATGAAGAAGTGTACGTGAAAGAAGCTTTTGATACCAACTGGATCGCACCTCTTGGTCCGCATGTTGATCAGTTTGAAAAAGACCTTGCTTCCTATACAGGTACGCAATATGCTGCAGCCCTTTCATCGGGCACAGCCGCCCTTCATTTGGCCCTGATCATGCTGAATGTTTCAACAGATGATTTTGTTATCTGCCAGTCCATGACGTTCTCTGCTTCCGCCAACCCGATTCGCTACCAGGGTGCGATCCCGGTTTTTGTTGACAGTGAAGCCGATACCTGGAACATGGATCCCAATGCCCTTGAAGACGCGATAAAATTCTGCCTCTCAAAAAATAAACTTCCCAAAGCAATTATTCCGGTTCATCTATATGGTATGCCGGCTAAAATGGAGGAGATACTGGCAATAGCTAACAATTACCAGATACCTGTTATTGAAGACGCTGCAGAAGCACTTGGTTCTACCTATAACGGAAAAGCATGTGGCAGTTTTGGTCAGTTAGGTGTTCTCAGCTTTAATGGAAATAAAATAATTACCACCAGCGGCGGTGGCGCCCTTATTGGGAATGATGCCGCCACCATTCAGAAATCCCGCTTCCTGGCTACTCAGGCACGTGATCCGGCTCCTCATTACCAGCATTCAGAAATTGGCTACAATTACCGGATGAGTAATGTGTGTGCAGCAATTGGCAGAGGGCAACTGGAGGTTTTGAACCAGCGGGTTGCGCAAAGACGCAGCAATTTTGAACGATACCTGTCAGCTATGAAAGAATTGCCAGGTGTGGATTTTCAACCTGAATTGGGGAATTCTTTCAGCAACCGTTGGTTGACCAGTTTAACCATAAACCCCAAAGCATCAAAAGGTGTAGATCGAGAAAAAATCAGGCTAACATTGGAAAAAGAAAATATAGAAAGCCGGCCCCTTTGGAAACCCATGCACCTGCAGCCTGTATTCCAGTCCTATCCCTATTTTGGGGGAAATATCAGTGAGCAATTATTCGAGAACGGTTTATGTCTGCCAAGCGGCTCCAACCTGTCAGAAGAAGATTTTAATCGAATTTTCCAGCACTTACTTGCTTTCTGGCAATAATTTTGCATACATGGCAGTTATCCAGTGCAAAAGAAAAAAATCTTTTATTTGACATTTATTACTACTTATTTAAGTAGATTTAATCAGTAAAGGATTCTTATTTTTGCGGTGGCTTTCCGTGAAACCTTATTATGCAAAATCAATTACTTAAAGAGCTGACTCCCAGGTGGATACTGTTTCTTATTGAATCTTTTCTACTGGTGTTTGCTTTCTGGAGTGCTATATACCTCTCCAACCGTCTAAGTATTTCACTTAGTACGCTCTGGGAATATAAATATGCATTTCTCCTTAATACAGTGATAGGTATTACTGGTATGTGCCTGTTTCATACCTTCTCCGGAATCGTTCGTTTTTCTGGGATCCGTGATATCACTAAAGTTTTAAGTTTTGCCCTCTTTCAACTTGTTTCCTGGTTGATAATCAATGCCTTAACAGTTTCAATTGGTATTTTTGAAAATGTTCGCCTTGAACTCCTCTTGATAAACTGTTGTCTGGTTACCTTTCTTTTCACCTCTTTCAGAATTTTTGTCAGAGAGATTTTTCAGATCTCAGGCAATTTCCATAAAAACAAGCAACACAAGCGCCGTATTATGATTTATGGTGCTGGTGATATTGGCCTGGCTACCAAAAAGGCACTGGAAATTGACCAGGATACTAAAATGCAAATCCTTGGCTTTCTGGATGACAGCTATTCCAAAGTGGGTAAATCTCTGGACGGGGTAAAAATTTATTCCCCTGATCTTGCTTTCCGCAAATTGATGGCTCACCATAAGGTTGATGAAATGATCCTGGCGGTACATAATCTGCCATCTGAACGGAAAGAACGGTTATTTGAATATTGTTCTGCCAGAGGAGTAAAAGTTACCGTGATTCCTCCCCTGCAGGAATGGATCAATGGAATCTTCCGTATCAACCAGTTGAAAGAACTGACTATTGAATCTCTTCTGGAACGTGATGAGATAAGCATTGATAACCTCAGCGCCAAGCGTACCTATCACGAATCCGTTATGCTGGTTACCGGTGCCGCCGGTTCAATCGGTAGTGAGATCTGCCGCCAGTTATTAAACTTCCCAATCTTACAACTGGTATTGCTTGACCAGGCAGAATCTGCGCTTCATGATCTGAAGCTTGAGCTGGAAAGTATGAATAAAACGGTGGACATCTGTGTGGAAGTGGCTTCGGTGAGAGATAAACAAAGAATTGATTCGATCTTCGATCGCTATAGACCCAATTTTGTATTCCATGCTGCTGCTTATAAGCATGTTCCTATCATGGAATACTTCCCCAGCGAATCAGTGCTCACCAACGTAAAAGGTACCAGAATCGTTGCCGATGCCGCTGTGAAATATGAGGTGAAGAAATTTATCATGGTCTCCACCGATAAAGCAGTAAACCCAACTAATATTATGGGTGCCTGCAAACGGGTGGCGGAAATGTATATTCAGTCGCTTTCCGATCGGTCCAAAAACACCAAATTCGTTACCACACGTTTTGGAAACGTGCTGGGTTCCAATGGTTCAGTTGTACCATTGTTCAAAAAACAAATTCTTCAGGGTGGTCCGGTTACGGTTACTCATCCTGATGTTACCCGTTACTTCATGACCATTCCTGAAGCCTGCCGCCTGGTTCTTGAGGCCAGTGTGATGGGACAGGGAGGAGATATCTTCGTATTTGATATGGGCAAACCGGTTAAAATTATTGACCTGGCCCGTAAAATGATTCGCCTCGCCGGATTTACTCCTGGTAAGGATATGGAAATCAAATTCACTGGTCTTCGTCCTGGTGAAAAAATGTACGAGGAATTGTTTAAAGAGTCAGAACAGTTGTTGGCAACGCACCATCCGCTGATCATGAAAGCCCGGAAAATCAGTCTTGATCAGGTATGGCTGGAAAAAGAAATTAATGACTTGGTTGAATCCGCGATTAATCACCGCCAGCAACGTATCCGCCAGCAAATTAAAGGCCTGTTGCCTGAATACCAGGAGCAGGAATTAATAACTTCTGCCTAATAAAAAACTGCTATTTTATTTAGATCATGTTAGCTTTACAAAAGCTGTTTGTAAATTTTTAACATGAACTCAGTCAAAGACTTCTATAATAATTTCGATAATCGCTTACTGAAAGATTTTGTTTCCAATAACCCCAGGGTGGTTGCCGCGCTGGAATTTGTGAGAGATTACTTCGG
This sequence comes from Euplotes aediculatus, assembly GCA_030463445.1. NCBI lineage: Eukaryota > Ciliophora > Spirotrichea > Euplotida > Euplotidae > Euplotes > Euplotes aediculatus. The sequence continues at coordinate 10,717 of JAQGFW010003692.1, forward strand.
TCCCAA
>JAQGFW010003729.1:0-15438 GCA_030463445.1 Euplotes aediculatus
AAACTAAAATTAAGAATTTCACTTAAAAGTAATCAAAACTAAGCATAGTTATATCCTTTTATCATTTAAATTCTAACAGACTAAATATTTTAAATTTGTAGGGATGAGCTTGAAATGCAACCTTGCTCAATCTTTTTGATAAAATTTAGAGTGTTTAATTTCAATTATTTTTGCATTTGAAACTAATATTCAATATTTTGTACCTGACAAAATTATATAGAGGATATGCTTAATAAGCTAATAAACCTAGGACTCTCATCAAAGGAATTTAAACTAAATTCCAGAGGTTGGAATTTAGATGCTATTCTCAAGGTAAGCCAATAAATAACTATAATTAATATCTAAAACGTAATTTTGATAATATTAATCAAACGGAACATCGTTTAACTAAAATCAACTCAATTATTTAATTTAAATAAAAGACACTCTTTTTAACCTCAAAAAGATTTGTTCCTTTTTCTCAAACGATTTAGTTTGTTTTGTAATCATCTTCTGTAGGTGCTACAGTTAATCAAGAAAAGCATTAAAGACTGTGAGTTTATAGAAGAAAAAGATAAAGTGATATGAACAAATTCTGAAATTGGCCAAATCATTGAGGACATCACGTCTCTCACTTTTATTGAAAAAGGCTCTCAATATTTTAAAGATTCCAACAGATTCAAACAATTCATAAACCACATTGAAAATCAATCAATCATATTTGATGTACTTTTAGTTCAAGCGAAGGCAATTATTTCAATAATAACAGAGTTTGATTCAATAGAAGGAATGGATGAAATCACCAATCAAATATTGAAATGTGATTTAAGTCTTTGCAATCATATTGAAGAGATTATTGAATATTTTAATCACACTTCATGCACAACAACTTATTCTCTTAGTGAATTAAATAATACTCTAATGAAAACAATGGAAGATGCACAGAGCATTATTTGAATTTGCAAGCAATCTCCTCTTTCTCCATTCTTTAATGCAGTTTGAGACCAGCTGGCGGGGACTTGGATCTACATTGACATCTTTGCTTCCCAATATGCCTATAAACTCGAAGGACAATCGAAGATTTTAACAAAGGAGATTTACTCAAGAGTTTTCGAAGTATTAACTCAAAAAGGTTTTTGTAACCTTCTTGCCAAATGTCTTGGAACTAATCGAATATTCAAAGATGAAGATTTCAATGATAATGAAGAGGAACAGCAAACTAAAGAAGAGAACAAACAAAAAACTAATAAAGATAGCTACGAACAGAGTAGCAGCACAAAATCAGAATGTTCACAAGTTATTTGTAATAACACTCCTTTATTTTTACCTAGTTAATGAAATTGAAAAGCGATTTCAGACTAAAAATATTGAAAATGTAAGGATAAATATTTTGATTTTATTTCGTTCACTTTTAAATATTTTAAGCAAAATACTTTGATTTATTTTCATTTAAAATTATTAGTTACTTTATTATTGTTGATGCTACTTCAAATTATTTAAATATAGAAATACTTGCTATTTATATTGAATTTACTATTAGTATTTCAGTTTTAATCTACACTGATTTAAATTCACTAAAATATAAGGAAATGATATAGAATGAGTTTGCTAAAATTTTTCAATTAAAAATTAGATTTTAAAAGAGTATAATTTTTTAGTTAGATGGAATATGTTAAATAATTATCTTAAATAGGAAATAAAAAGAGTCATAATTTATAACCACAAGCTTTCCAGAGAAGTAAAAAGATTAAATTGTAAAATTAGTGCAAATGCTAAAATTGTCCAGTCGTTAGCAGCTAAAGCTCAAAATAAATATGTCTTGAGGGAAGCACTTAAAGTTTTGAAAGAAAATCAAATATTAAGAAATTGAGGTTTAAACATTATAAGTAAGTATTCTTCTGCTATTAAATACATTAATTTCCATTCAAGTAATATTATTTTATATTAAGATTTAGATATATTCATTATTATTTTATTAATTAAAGTTTGTAAATGTAAGTTAATTGATAACTAATTATATAAGAAATATAAAAAAATTGTTTAGTTTCTAAATTCTTTTTTTTATTATATAATAACGAATAAAATAGTTATTTTTATAATTAAATTATTTAGTTGTTTCTAAATAATAATGAAGTTTAAATTAATAATTTATAATTATTTATTTTTCTCAAAATCTTATTCAATTTTATTTTTTAACTATTAAAAGCTATTCAAATAAAAATAACATTTTATTAATCAAAAGACCTCAAATAGTATCTGATTATTTTGTATATTACTTCAACTATCAACTTTTGAGTTTTTAACTATTCTCCAATTAAAAATAGTAATGCATTTTTTTAAATTGAAATGCAATAATGAGAACTTCTAATATCTATTCTTCCAGTGATTGATCCTGCTTAATAAGTTTAATATGCCATTATACTATTCAAAGTAAAGTTTATAATTCTGCCAATAACTATTAAAAAAGACACTTGTAGTTAGATAATTATATCTATAGTAGGTGATATGATTATTAGATTCTTTTATTAAAAAATTCTTTCAATTCTATATTTCTAATAAATTTAATGCCATTTTTAGAATCAATATTTGCAATAGCATTTTGAAATTACCTTTCAAGCTTTCCATGTGGTTCATTTATCTTTATAAAAGAACATTTAAGCAATTGTTTTTGCTCGCAATTTTCATTATTTATCTCTACCTAAAAATTACATTTTTAAAGCTAAAATTTTACATATGGATGGTAAATCTATAAATTTTAAATAAAGATGAAATCCCATTTAACTAACATAAAAGATGGTAATGCTTGATAACTGAAGATTTTCTGAGAAGATTCTTGCATTTGAATCTAATTTTACTAGAAAGTTTGGCAGTCGTCTATATATTTCATATTACTTGATTATAACGTGAGACTCATTATCCCTATATGTCTGTATTTTTAGTTATCATTTAATTTTTGGAGTATATAAAATAGATTAATTTGTATAAGTCACTCTGCCTATTATTGCCAACTAATATTTTTTGAAGTCCTTTTGATAGATAAAAACAGAGATGTTAGTAATTAAAATTGAAATGCAATGAAATTCTTTCTTAACTGTCTTCAGAATAATTTTCACTCATAGTATTTACTTTATCTTATCCTTACTTTGCTTAATCTGATCTTTAGCATCACTTTTTATAACTTGCATTTATAATTACCTAAAAAGAACAAATTTGTATTGTAGAGTGAACAATATTTAGAATTGTTTTCTTACTGAAAATAATTGAACTATTCATTATCTATCTATATCAGGTAAACAAATTAAAACATTCTCAATGTACAAATTTGCATCACATATTTTATACAAAAAATACAAAGCTATTTTTTTTGCTTAAAACGTTCTCCAACAGTTAATCTTATGAGTATATTTTGTCTTCGATTTTTTTATTCAATTTCTTTCTTCCAACTTTTAAATAAAATATTCATCATCTCAAAACATTTTATAATCCAAGTTTAGATCTTTGGAATGCTTTCACATATTAATTTTTACCTTTTTTATTTTTAGAAATCATTCAAAAAGCAGTAAACTGAAAATCATTATTTTTGTATTTTAGATCATTCATATTCGAATTTCTATTTTCTCTTAAATTTGAAATTGCTTTCCTCTGGCTGAAAGGAAGTAATACTGAGATCAAAATTCTTTAGCCATCCCACTCGAAATTTGCCAAATTGGATCATTAGTATTTTACATTTATTTATAAAGCAAATTTGCTAAATTAGGTAAACTAACTTTATTTTATTTGATTATCAATTTGTGAGGTTCATAAGTGTTTGTTTTATAATATTTACCAGCATCCAATTTTGCAGTTTTTGAGGAAAAATAGTTTGTTAAAGTTAATCTTGAAGAGTTTCAATAAGTTGATTTTATTCGTCATCAATTTTGTCCTATTATACAATTTATATTGTTGTTGTATTGTATCTGAATTCATTTATTATTGTATTAGTTTTGGATGTAGATATGATGAAATGGATGAAATATTTTAGAATAATTTTTATACATCTAATATATCTAATTTTCGAAGCTATTAAAGTTTATCAAATTCTTTAATTGAAAACAAGCAAGAATAAACTTATATTTTATTTTTAGTTGTCCCAAATTCCTTTAATTAGTATAAAAGTCTAATCAAGATCATAAAATAAGTCAGTTTACTTTCCAATCAATAAAAAATATCCATTGTTTAAACCCCTTTTAAATTTTAATAAAAAATAATCATTTTGGGCTAAATAAAAATTTATACAGTTTTAAATTTGCTTGTCAATATTCAATAACTTTTTACTTAGCTTTCTTTGAAATGAGATCTTATCTTTATCTCTATTGTACCTCTCATAAAACTGTTAATCTTGAGATACTCAAAGTATTTAATCAAAAAATTTTGTTTGGATATTTATATTGCATCATACACATTTCTGAATTATTAAGTTTTTGCTTATATTTTTATATCATCTCTCATTACTTTTGAAACATTATCTTCATTTTTTAATTTTCTTATTTATTTTGATCATAGCTATTAACCTGGCTTTGATCCAAACCATTCAAAAAATACTCAGGAGCAATTTTTAATGATTAACAAAGTCAACAAAAATATGGAAGCTCTTTTATTTGAAACCTCTGAAACATTTACGAATATTTATTTTACATTTTATTCAATTAGGAATACCCTCGATCTATCATTTACATATCAATTTCCATGAGTATAACTGCCTATGGTTTCTTTTGTTGATCTCAGCTCAGGCATTTTGGATTTTGAGTACTGTGTCTATGTAAATAATCTTTTCAGTATCCATATCTTCTCTTTAGTCCTCTTGCTAAGTGTTGTCCAAATTTTACTCTGAAGATTATTATAAATGAAAGAGCTCTTTTTATATTCATACTCTTAATCCTAGAAGTTTTAGTTTTTAATTTTTGCATAAAAATAAAATTTAAATCCAAGAAAAAATTATACATATTGTAATAATAATTCACAATTTTGTATAAGCTGTATTTTTTTGCTACCACTGCACATTTCTATTGAAATAATTGAGAATTATATGGTGCTAAAAATAAAACTGTAATTTTCACTTTCTTATATAAAGTCTTCACATCGTTAATTTAATTACAAAATTTAAAGTATTATCATCACATTATTAAATTCAATTTTTTTGTATATTTATTGTGATTGTTAAGAAATATGTTGTGCTTGTCATTATTAATAATCTCATTATTTAAATATACGATATCAAGCTTATATGAGATTAAATGCCGAGTATACAATTATATATTCATAAATTATAAGCTAGTTGCTTCTTTAAACTATCTTGTTTCCTCTAATAAATAAAACTGATTTAATATACCTATTTGTTAATGTTTCATCAATATTTACAATTAGAGTATTTTTGTCATAATCTGGAAGTAAATTATTGATTTTCAGTAAATTGTATTTCTATAGATGTTGCTAGGTATTGCTTTACCTTTTCAAGCAGCATTATAAATCAAATCCTATAGTTTTTAATAAAACTTAATTTGTATACATTTTTTTAAATATTACTCAATAATTCAATTGTTTGGTTAGCATTAAAATTATAAATAAAATTTATCTCAATCTCCTCATATTTTTAGTAATCTTTACTTTAAATTTTTTCAAATAAAAAGTATTATGCTGGATTTTAACCTTCTTTCTTCTGATTATACTTTTCAGTTTGTAAAATGTTGAAGGAGATAGTAATACCTATAAGTTAGTTTCCTTGCTCTATTCCTACTTTTATCTTGTTTATTTTAGTTATTTATTCTTGATTATTAACAAATTTCAATCCTAAATTCTTCAAATCAATTATCAGCATAACCCCAGATTAAAAATAAAAAAACTATCAGCATTAGTTGTAGTTTTACATTCTGTGCAGTATCAGGTATATGGATTAATTCCGTACCTCCGATAAAAATAATTTATTATGATTTCCTTTATTCGGCCAAATAATTTTGTTTGCCTTCTCACTTATTTCTGATATATTATATGCAGCATATATCAGTCCATTTTCAAATAAAAATCAGCATCATTTAAAATCGACACGTAAGTTTCATTTAATGTAAGGTTGCAAAAGCGAGAGCTAATCGTTTATAAATGATCATTTCTGCCATTTTCTACTCTTCGGCTATATGTCCAAAGTGCTCCCACATTTGTACTCGTTATAAACATAGAACAGCAGAATATGAGAATATCTGAATATTTGTAACTTTTATTTAATCTGAATCAGAGATTTAGCAGGAGTAAATCCTTTTAGTTTGAAGGAACTCAGCGACAGAATTAGTTCTCAAATATGCTGGCGTACTTGAACATGTCTTAAAATACTACAACCACTAGAGATTTGTGGATCACACTTTATTCTGAATATTGTAATATTAGCTGATAAGCTCAAGCTTTAGTTATTAAATATGCTACTATACTTATCAATATATCAATGCCGATTTGTATTCATTATTTGATTGCAAATAACGAAGCAAATTTTAGTTGTTCAATGTTTCAACCACTGGAGGAAAATCTTCTCTACATAATGTAGCTTAGAAATATCTGAGAAAATATTTATTTGACAAAAACTGAATGTTAGATGATAGGAAGTCCATGTAATCAATGCCTCATGCTTTAAGGAATTAACAACCTAATATATAATATTGTTCATAATATAAAATCTTATATATGAATATCTTACAAAATATTAGAATAATAAAGCCTCTCATTATTTATGTCTGTGAAGTATATTCAATACTTTAATCATACAGTATCTAAATTACTTATTGGAAGAAAAGCCAAAAAGTGAAATCAAAGAAAGATAATATCTCAAAACTTGAGCTTAACAGCTAAATAATACATCATGGCTTTCTTCAAAAGCTTGCCATCTGTTTTATTAGTAAAAGGAATAAATTATCTTTATGCAAAATTTCAATAGATAGCAAATTTTAAAAAGAATATTGATGAATATGAAAAAAAGAAGAAATAATCATAATATAATAACACAATATAAATTGAAATGAAATAAATCATCTACACAGCAAAATTTAGAAAATATTGACTTAGGAATTGTTCTCAATGAAAATATTTATATGTTGATAAGCTTTATTTCTTTTTTAATAATTGATTTTGATCTAAATTTTATCAGCAAAGATACGAAATGTTTAAATTGATAATGAAATAGCTTGTTTTACATTATTAATACTTGCAACGCTATCTTATTTTCTTTTGATTTCTATCAATAATTCTTTAATTTTTATGTATTTATAATCTAAGTAATTACAACAGAAACTAATTTATGAAAAGATAATAAGATTAAAATTATTTTTAATAAAGATGATTAGTTTTAGAACATATGCAATTAGATTGCAATTTTAGTAATAAATTACTTCTTTTTAATCATTATAAATTAAGCTAATTAGTAATAAACTATTTTTTGAATTTTACTTATTTTAAATACTTTAGCAAATAATATAATAATTAAATAAAAGCTATTGTTTTAAGATAGAAAAGCTATATATTTCATAAATCATTCTTTAAATGCATCTATTTATATAAAATATAACTTATTTAATATTAATATATTTTCAATCTCTTTATTTTGAAGCATATTTGAAATTAATAATTTGTGTTGCTATGAAAATTGCTTGTTAAATAAATAGATAAGAAATTGGAAAAAGATCATCGATACATTTAAATAAAATATTAAGTTTGCTAATATATCATACAAAGTAACGGGTTATAAAAACTCTTGATAAAATTTAAACTGCTAATTTTTGTTGTGAATAAATCTTATATAAAATTGCAATATTTTTAAGAGAAAACTTTATCAATCGAGGCTAAATATTAAATGAAAACTAAACTATTACCTTTATTTAATTTTAACTCAAGCTATATTTTAAATTTATCTATGAAAGACGAGCTGGAGCAAAAATAGCAGAGATGTTGTTATTTGCTAAAAAAGCATGCATAATTAGTGTCTGCTTGTTAATCTCGTTTTATTTTATAATTAGTAATAATTGGTATTGAGATATAGTCTGTGTTTCAAACCCATCATTGACTTCTACCTTAATTTTGATTATAGAAGAATTCAGTCTCAGAGATGCTCAGTTTTACATAGACATATTGGGGTTGGACTCTAAAATAACTGAATTATTTAAGTAAGTAAATGTGTGCATTTAAATGAGTGATAAAGTATTTACAATTTTCAGATGTAGATTAGTATTCCAATTGTTGTATTTACAGTCATCCTAAAATTCTAATCTGATTCAATATTTTGAATACAAAATAATTCAAATTTAAATATGCAGATTTGGAGAGGAAGGATTACACAACTTGCAATTGCCATATCTAACAAAATTTAATTTTTTGAAGATCGCTGCTCAGTTCTCCAAGTGGAGCTGATCTTCGTCTGATAATAGAAATTTTTTACTTTATATTTTGATTTTGGATATAAATTTAAAATCTACTAAGAATATGGATTTTATAAGATTAAAATATAAAACAGAGTCAATATCTATAATTTAATAAAATATTATATGCTTTATTTTTCTAAATATGAGGAAATAAAAATACAGTTCGAACTTGATCATCATCTTCATAATTATTTTTGAATCAATATTAATCTCTAATTAAAGGTAAATAACTTTTATTATGGTTCAAAAAATTTGGTGACTCCATTTTAGTTGAGCATTATTAAAATAATGCAATTTAAAATAACACAAAGATAAAATAATAAAATATAAATAATTAGCTACTTATTCCTAAATGGAATACAAGATAAATTCAAAGACATTTATTTTAAACATGAAAGCCTAAAATAGTAAGCATCAGAGGCAAGATATACACTAAAAAAGGAAAAATATCAAACATAAAGCATCAAGTTTGCAACCTTCCCATATTGGGCTTGCAAGCTATTCTTCAGATAAATTCAATCCAGCTTCAATTGTTTATGTGTAAACTTCATTAGTCTTTCGAATAGATCTAGTCACAAAAAACTGGCTCAGTTCTAAAAAGACCTGAACTAGTTACTAAACCTTTACCATAAAGGATAGTTCTTGGTCTTTTTGGAAATAAAACAGTCTTTTTTCGGACAAGATTTTGGTCAGTCTGGTAAAGGTTCTTTAATCAGCAAGAGCGATCCAAGAAGACAGATATGAATAAGTCGCTTACCAAACCTATAGGGAAAGGTGCGCAAATATCTCAGATACAATTATCAAGCTCTCAAAATTTAAATTCAGAAGCTGTTAAAATATTAATTATTATAAGAGATCTTTTGACTTTTTATCTTATCAGCAAATGCATTCGGAAAAAATATAAATTTGAATTTCTTAATAATTTTGAATATTAAGCAAGCTATTTTTATCTTAATAATTTAGGTAAAGATATTTAAAATTAAACTCAATAAATCTTTAGCATGACTATGAGCAAATAATCTCTAGCAGATTTTTAGGCGGACTACTTAATTATGGAGCAAGGCAAATATTCAATACCAGAGATAAAAAAATAAAAGATTTAAATTTTCATAGCTGGATGTCGTTGTACTTTCAGTCTTCCTTACCATCCTAAAACTTCCTATTGATTTTTTAAATCAAAATAAATTAAATTATAATAACTAAATGAAATATTTTAACATTAAGGTATTTTATATTAATATGTTTGATTATTTTTAGATTGCAAATAAATTAAAATGTTGTAGGAGCTCTAATATTTCAACAACGAAATTAGTTACTTTCTATATGTTGACTGTGAAATTGGCAGCTGCATAACTCTCAATCTGAGAGTTTTTCCATCATTTGAACAAGTAGGATTCCTATTAAACGGGATGTCTTCTTAACCAGGATTGATTAATAGAGATATAGGCCACAGTTTTCATGAATAGAATTGGACTAGTTAGATCAGTTATATTGATTTGCACTGGTCTCTGATTACAAATATAAAGAGGAACTTTAGTTAATAATGGAGATGCTATAGGTTATGTAGATTAAAAAATAGTGTTAGATTAGTTTAATAAAGTAAATCACTATTTAATGTTTTGTTTTCATAAATGTATATGAGAACAATTTTTAATATAAATATCTTAATCTTATTACTATATTATGAATTAATCAATAAACATTAAAATTTGTACATTGAAAATATTGAATTAACTGAATCGATTATCAATGAGTTTATTTTATTTATTTAATAAATATATTCAATTTAAACAGATTATCCAATCGAAATAAAAGCGCTAAATAAAAATTTCTTATATTGATTTGCTTGAGTTTTTTAATTTAAATACTAATCAACAATTTATTGAACTAAAGTTGAATGAATTAAATAGATCAACTTTTACTTACCAATACATAATTAATCAGAGTAAACTTGAATTTTAAAGAAACTAAATGAATTCCAAAGACGAATAGTATTCAGTCTGTTAATTAGAACTAGTCGTCTGTTATATTTTAAGAGCACTCTTATCAAGCTGCTTAGCTTTGAATGAAAGCATCATTATCTCACTCCAATTTAGGAGAGGATTCACTGATACGTCAAAAGTATGCAAGAGTCTGGGAGAATTCGACTACGGCCAACCGCACTACGCCACTGATCATATTCAACAGTGCTTCAAGAAATATAAAAATGAGCATTGGATTTTCATTGGAGAGGTGAAAGAAGGAACTGTTATACCACACGGAGTTGGCATAAAAGTATGGAGTCTTGGAAGTATAGAAGAGGGATATTGGAAGGATGGATTACTCCATGGAAAAGGAAGACGTATTTATACTTACGAGAGCTGCTACGCTGGAGAGTGGAAAGAAAACAAATGGAGCGGCTACGGAACATATTATGCAAATATAGCAATTAAATCAATCTGAATTACAATAAACTAACAATATAGATTCCTGGTAAACCAACTATTTTGTATATTTAGATTGGATCAAGCCTTAAGATGTTTGATCGCTGACACATAATTTGCATATTAATATCATCAAGTTTAATGATCTGCTTTTCAGATTGTTTTTATCCTTTTGTTTGCTTTATAAATAATTCTATCGAGATTAGAACTCAAATTCCGAGTTTAATATTTTTAATATCAATGACAATGACAAATAACAAGTACTTTTATGCTAAATTAAAAATAAATTAGCATTATATAAAGTAATTTACTAATATTCTTAAATGTAGATTTAAAAATTTAAATTGATTCATTAAAATTCAAAATTGTTTTTGCTTCTTTATAAAACTTTTTTAAATATATTTTTACCAAATAAAAGATTTATATTAAAGTCAGCTTAATATATTCGATTAAAAGGAAATTAATACATTTAAATTTTTATTTGGGTTATTTCAAAATCATTATATTAAGTAATTTAACAAATTATATATTAAATAAATGACTAAATTAAAATAAGATTAATACTAATAGAAAGTAAAGCTTTCATTATTGTCTTAAAAGATTTTAAAGGTATTTAAAAAAAAAATAAAATTCAAATATACCATAATGTTAATAAAATATTTAATTTAAAAATAGCCATTGGTTTCTAGATTTACTTGTAAAATTTTAGAAATATGTTCAGTTTTGTAATTTATTTAGATTTCTCATTAATTATACACATTTTTATTACTTTGATTTTAAATCCAACATAAGTGTTCATTTTAATTAACTATTTATTTTATATAATGCAATAAGAATTGAATATCAATATTTATTTTGAGAGCACAGGTAATAAGCAAACTTATAAAAAAAAATTATTCTTAAAAGATAGTCGCAATTTTCTATTGAGTGCTTAAATACACATTCAGAATAATCAGCCTAAATGCTTAATTCAAATAAAATTTGATTGTTACTCTCAATCGTTTTGAAAGATTACGAAAAAGTGCTTTTAATTTAATATTTTGTTAGTATCGATAAAATATATTTAAATTAAAATTAACTTTAATGACTCAAATTTCTAAGGAACAAAATCCAAAGAGTATATTACAAATATCTATTGCTGATAAATTTAAAGTAGCCTAGTAGAAATATTTAATTCAATTGGAACTACTATCCTTATATAGAAATATTACTTTAGGCTATATATTTTAGCTGCCTTAGATTTATTTTAATTTTATATTCAAACACTTTTATTTTATTTTCATATTCGTTTGTGCAAAATAATAGTTGGAAACTTGAATATTATGGATAAATAAATTTTAACTCAAGAGAATTAAATAATCGTTATTTTAAATTTAAATTAGGATGCTTAAATTAGTTTTAATGAATGAGTAAAGTACATATGCAATACAATTACTATTAAATATGAAAGCTTAAAATATTCTTTACATATTACATGCATGAAATGAAGAAAAAATTTAATTTTGAAAAAAATCATAAATAGAAAAAGCAATTACAACAAGGGAATTTTATGAATATTAATAATTATTCTTATGATTGTGTTTTCCAAATTTAATTTTTTTTATTTTTATTTTTGTTTATACTTTCCCATTTTATACGGGTCACCATGTAATCTAACTCCAGTTAAGATGAGCACCTATTAAAATACTCAGTTAGGGCTGCTTTTGAGGAATCGAAGGTTGACATTGCATAAGAGTATCAACTCTGATATTAGCTTGCTAATTGCTAATTTTAAGACCCGCTCTTGAATTATTTTGCTGTAAATTAATAAAATATTGCATTTCTGGACACCAAGATTATGTGTTAGTCGATGTATTTGAAACCTCATTTATTTGATTAGTAGCATTCAACACTATCATTGAGTCAAGCAACTCGATTGTCTGAATCTGATATGAAAATGCCAGAATAGTCGTTGAAGATGTCTCATCATTCATCCTATTATTGTGTTAATCTGGCAATGAAATTAAACATAAAATTCTAATTTGTGTTTAAAATTTTATAAATTAAATCATTTATTAGTTTTAGATGCTATCAAAAATGTACTGGTAATGACCTATTGTAGACTTATAAGCTGTTGTTAGCTGAGTTAATCTCTCTTTTATGTTCTATAAAGTGTAAAATTAATATATTGACATTAAATCTGCTAATCTTATCTACATGGAAGTACTCGAACGATTACGAGATGACTCTGTACAGGTGCTTGATTTTTCCATTTTGATTCTTAATGGGATTTTATCACAATAAATCTAATCAACACAAGACTGTACATATCCACTCTGCTTTATTTTTAAATAATCTGATTAAATTCTTATGTTCAACTTGCTAATAAAGCATAAAATAAAAACTGTGAATTGTGATTATCGAAAGATTCATGCAAATTTATTTAAAAAGTCAAAGGATAAAGTAAATAGTTAGATATAAGATGCACTTTAGTCTTGCTTATTAGCATTTATTAATGTAAGAATATTTAAATTCAAAACTAAATAAAAATTCTAAAAGAATCTATAACAAGGTTGAAAATTTGATCTTCAGATATTGGCAACTTAAAATTTTATAAAGAATAGTTTTATCTCGCTTTAGGCTATATTCATTCAAGGCAGGTTTGATTTTTCATTTTTTAACTTTTATTTTCTTCTAATCAAAATAATATAAATAATTTTAACATAAATGCAAATAAAAAATTGTATTGAACAAAAGTTAGAAAATAAAAAATTGATTAAAAACTATGTTATAAAATAAACTAATTAATAATTATTAAAATTTAATTTTTCCAGGGATAATTAGATTGGAGCTATTGATGCATATATTCTTTAAGCAGATTCATTATGATCAGTAGGGCATCTTATTTATATTAAAAATATTGTAAAAGTTTATTAAAGTTTTACACTTATTTTGTTTCAAATAAGTTTAAACTTACTGAATTTAATTTTATAAATTAAAATGGAAATGTATTTTAAAGTCAACTGTTCTTTGGCTGTATTTATTCGCTGTCATTTATATTTTGTTCGATTATTATAGTTAGTTTCTTCTGCCTCAGCAGTAAAATCATCTTTGAATTTTAATGATTACCTACCCTTCTAACCTATCGATCAGAGGTGATAAGTGCTGATCTATTCATGCTTGATATCAAACATGCACACGCTCTATTTTCATTTATTTCTAGACAAAGATTGTAAAATCTAATTTTCATAAATAAGGATTTAAAATTGTCAACCAACAATAAAAATGAGTTTACAAGCTAAAATTTAGCTATGCGGTTTTCGACTAAGTTTTATATCCTTTGAAAATAGAATCAATTTAGGCGAACATAAATTGAGATGCTATTATCATACAGTTTATAATTTCAAATCCATAGCTAAATAAATATTAAATATTAAAAAATGTAAGATAGATTCATATTTACTGCAACCGCTAAATTATTGTAACATAAAATATTATTAATTTAATACTCCTATTTACACCTGGTTCAAAATATTTATTTAGTGATTGCATTAAAGTTAATTTGGAAACAAAGATAATTAAGTTTTAAAACTCCTCAATAAATATAAATTTAAAATGTTTTTTATCCAAAAATATCTGAATGCGGAATAAAAGAAGTATGCTGGAGATTACCTAAGGTTTGAGCTATAGAAATATTAAAAATATTTTTATTTCAATAAATCTAATCCTAAATAACTTTTTGTTAGAAATTAACTCCTTAGTAATATTATTAATGTGTATCGGTATTTTTAATTTCAATTTATTTTTTAATCAAAGTTTAATTTCTAGCAATAAGTGTATATAATTGTATTTATTCGGCAATAAAAATGATATTTTGAAGTAAATCAAACAACACTAAATCAAAAAAATGGATTTGAAATTTGCATCTTAGCGATTTATTTCGTGTTTTAATTTTGGAGGTTGCATGCTTTTGGAAGTCGAGAATAAATTAATAAACTATTTTAGAATGTCGATATCAGCTTATCTGTTAGTATTTTAATTGGATTTGCCAAGTACATTTCATTTTCTTTCTACTATAGATGAGACAAATATGCTGGAGAATGGAACGGCTATGGAGGAGGGCAAGGAAAAGTTAACTACAAAGACGGAACTATGTATACTGGATATTGGAATGAATATTTATGGAGACATGGACAAGGTACTTTATACTCTCAAGACGCACAAATACTCAACTCAGGAATGTGGTTAAGAGACGAGTATGTTGGCACATAGTAATATTAAAGTTGTTTATATAAGTGCGACAAATTTTTATCAATGTTAAATTTTTAAGACAGAGAGTTTTGAAATGTTTAGTCATAAATCAGTCATAGTATGTTACGTGTTAGCTACTTAACCTTTGAATTATATTTTAATAAGATTTTTTCAATTTCCTTTAATACTAGACGGATAATTGCTATTGCTTTATGACTTTAATTATCTTAAATGCTCAATAGATTATGATGTAAAAATTATTAAGCTTTGATAATATATTTTTTTTTCTCTCAAAAATATTAATATATAAAATTTAGTTTAACATTCAATTCCAATATTGTTTTTTGGGGTTTTGGGGTTTTGGGGTTTTGGGG